>WAAG01020643.1:5400-28747 GCA_013390105.1 Tichodroma muraria
GAAATGGGAGATGGGAGATGGAAGATGGGAGATGGGAAATGAGAAATGGGAGATGGGAGATGGGAAATGGGAAATGGGAAATATTCCTGCCATTCCAGCCTCTCTGCCCCTGTTATCGTGGGCTCCGAGGGTCACAGCTTGGACTCCCCGATCTCGGGAGTCCTTCCCAACTCAGCGATCCTGGGACTTTGTGACGGGAAGAACATTTCCCTGCTGATCATGAGTGTGTGTTCTCACCCCCTGCGGGTTTTTTGCCTCCCACCCCTGCTGTCCCTGCAGGCACCACGTGTCTGATCGCCCTCCTGTCCGACAAGGAGCTGACCGTGGCCAACGTGGGCGACTCCCGGGGCGTCCTCTGTGACAAGGACGGCAATGCCATCCCCCTGTCCCACGACCACAAGCCCTACCAGCTGAAGGAGAGGAAGAGGATTAAGAGAGCTGGTGAGTTGTTGGGAGGTTCATCTTATATTTGTCACTAAAATTGGCATTTCCCCCGGGAGAGGGTGGGAAGTGCCCGACTGAGGCGTCAGCAGATCAAATCTCCTGTTTTCCACCCAAAATTCCACAGGGCAGAGGTGGCAGCAGATCAAATCCCCCATTTTCCACCCAAAATTCCACAGGCCAGAGGAGGCAGCAGATCAAATCTCCTGTTTTCCACCCAGAATTCCACAGGGCAGAGATGGCAGCAGATCAAATCTCCTGTTTTCCACCCAAAATTCCACAGGGCAGAGGTGGCAGCAGATCAAATCCCCCCTTTTCCACCCAAAATTCCCATGGATGTCACAGGGCAGAGGTGGCAGCAGATGATCCACTCCTTAGCCAGCTGGTTGGGGTAGGGAGAGCAGCCTTCAGTAGCCCAGTGACCATCCCTTGGGATCTCCACATGGATAACCAGGAGCATCCAGGAGCTTCAGCCCCAGCCATGCCCAAAGCCTGGCTTTCAGAGGCCTGGTCTGAGCCTGAGGGAAGTTTAGTGCTAAAATCAGCAGAGCGTGAATCTACTTCATCCAAGCTGGTTTTTATTCCCATATAACGGGCACAAACGTGGAAATCGTGGCAGGACTAGAGGGAAAGAAACCTTCCCACAATAAATCTTCCTCGTTTTCATCACTTGCCACTTTAGCCACATCCTGGGCTGGAAGTGGCTCTGGGATCATCAGGCTTAACAGCCAATTCTCCTTGCATTTGTCAAAGTCTTTTTGGAATCCATTCCTGGTTTGGCTCCCACAGCAGCAGCAAATTCTTTGCTGGAGAAAAGAAGTTCCTCTGGTTTCTGTTATCCCTCCACTGAGCATTGCCCCAGCAGTGCAGGGCCTCTCTCCCCTCCAAAATGGGAATAACGAGCCTTTCCATGAATATGAAACATTTTAAAGCCCTCAGGATAGCAGTGTGCTCCCACCAGCATAAATACCTTCCCTGCCACTCATGAACACCTGTCCTCACAAACACAGGGATGGCAAGATTTGCCCTCACTGTATTCTTCTGCAGAATTCCAAGGGGGTTCCTGAGGAATTGTGTGGAGCAGGAATTCCTGTGCTGTTCCGGAAGCTGGAGGTTTCTCTGGGGGAAGGCAGAGCCACTCCTGGAGAGATCAGAGCCACTCCTGGGGAGAGCAGAGCCATTCCTGGGGAGAGCAGAGCCATTCCTGGGGGAGAGCAGAGCCATTCCTGGGAAAGGAAAAGGCAGAGCCATTCCTGGGGAAGACAAAGGCAGAGCCATTCCTGGGGAAGAGCAGAGCCACTCCTGGGGAGAGCAGAGCCATTCCTGGGGGAGGCAGAGCCATTCCTGGGGGAGAGCAGAGCCACTCCTGGGAAAGGCACAGCCATTCCTGGGGGAGAGCAGAGCCACTCCTGAGGAAGGCAGAGCCACTCCTGGGGAGAGCAGAGCCATTCCTGGGAAAGGCAGAGCCACTCCTGGGGAAGGCACAGCCATTCCTGGGGGAGAGCAGAGCCACTCCTGGGAAAGGCAAAGGCAGAGCCACTCCTGGGAAAGGCAGAGCCATTCCCGATTCAGCTGTTGCAATCCAGCTCTTGCCCGCGGCGCTCCAAGATCCGCCACAGGCACCTCCCGCATTCTGAGCTCTGTAACCTCTCAGGATGAACCTTTGGGGGTCTGGCAGGAGCCAGAGAGCCGCTTGGACGTCCCAAAGGGCTGCTCTGAGCGTTGCTGTTTCTCCCCAGGTGGATTCATCAGCTTCAACGGCTCGTGGCGCGTGCAGGGCATCCTGGCCATGTCGCGCTCGCTGGGCGATTACCCCCTGAAGAACCTGAACGTGGTGATCCCTGACCCCGACATCCTGAGCTTTGACCTGGACAAACTGCAGCCAGAGTTCATGATCCTGGCCTCGGACGGGCTGTGGGACGCCTTCAGCAACGAGGAGGCCGTGCGGTTCATCAAGGAGCGCCTGGACGAGCCGCACTTCGGGGCCAAGAGCATCGTGCTGCAGTCCTTCTACAGAGGCTGCCCCGACAACATCACAGTGATGGTGGTGAAGTTCAGGAATAGCAGCAAAGCAGAGGAGCAGCAGTGAGGGGGCCCCGGGCCCGCGCAGGACTCAGGACTTTACCCGTAGTAGGAAGCTCTAGAAACGCCGCTCGGGCTCTCGCGGGAGGAGCGGATCTCCCTGGGCTCCGTTCTTGGCTTGACAAAAGGAGCAATACAACAAATCCACGCTGAGCGACCACAAGAATCCGGTTTGTCCCCGTGTCCCCGCCTCTGTGCCCTCGCTGCTCCTTAGGAACCGACTGGAACCTGCCGTTTCTCACTTTTCTTTACCAGTCCTGCGTAGGTTTTTGGTTTGATTCCTCCCCTCTGGTGTGCCAGCCCGAGGCAGGGGCAGGGCAGTGCTGCTGCTTTTCCCTCGTGGGTCTCACTGCTCGGAAGCTGCTCTCACGTTCCTCATCTCTGTAACCTGCAGCGAGAAGGGGGGATAGGAGAAGGGTTTGTGATGTGAAGGAGGAAGAGGAGCCGACTCTCAGCCTGCTGCCACTGCTGGCTCTCGCTTCGTTTAACCCCTCCCCGAAATAAACGCCTGCCGAGCATGTGAGTAGGTAGAGCTCCTGAATTACCACGTTTATTCAGAACAGTTCTTCTAGGCCATATCGTATCCAAACCAACTAATGGTGAACTTCAGCAAAATCCTGGGAGTTCTGAACCTCCTGGATCGGAACAGAGCTCAGCTGTGATAGCAGAATGTCTGTCCTTCACCCAGAATCACCCTGACCTTATTTCTGTGGCACGGACTCGGAAAGCGATGTGAGAGAAAATGAATTTCCCTGGTGACTGTTGGGAACCTCATCCAAGCAGGGCATTCCTCAGAGCTACCTAGCTGGAAGTCAAGCCTGTGAAAGACTTCCTTGTACCACTGCAGATGGATTTGTGGTGTTTATCCCGGGGCAGACCCCTCTGGAACCGGCTTTTGGGATGACATGCAAATGCCAGGCAGCATCAATGCACTGTAGAGATGAAAGGTTGTGTTAAATCTAGATTTTAAAAGTGTGTTTAGATCTAACTTTAAGTATTTAATTGTATTTTGGGATCTGTGACTGCTGTAAGCTGGAATGAGGACAGTTTGAGTTTGCTGCACCTCTGGTACCAGCTGTGTCATGGCAGAGGGACAGGGCAGGCAGGATTTTGGGTGGCTCGCTCATCCTTATCCTGCCTTACAAAAGTCCTTGGCATCTCCCCCAGAACGTGGTCCTGGCCAATCTGCTCAAGTCTTCAGGGTGATGGAGGCTGCCTGTGTTTGGGTCTGGAGGGGGATCAGGGATGTGATGGATGACCTGGCATTGCCTGTTCCTTGGGAAATACAATATTCCTCATTTCCCAGCTGCCTGGCTCACCTGCAGGGTTTGGGGTGAGGCTGAGCTGTGCTGGGGAGGTGCTGAGGGGGTCGGGGTCTCTCAAGGCAAAAATCAAAGAGCACAAATTTCTGCTCGAGAAGGAATCCCCATCTCTGTCTTTCCAGTTTTGTCCCCGGGTCACCTCTCCCCCGACAAACTTCCCTCCTTTAATTTGTCTGGGGATAATCTCAGCCCTTAATCAGCTCCGGTGGTGTTTCCAGTGCTGTGCAAAATGTGTCTGGGCCCCTCTGCTGATCCTGAACTGCAGGGACAGCCCCTGAGAAGTGTCCAGCAGCCCCTGGAGCAGCAGGCAGGCAGCCTGCACTGCTCCTTTCCCAGAGGACGGGAGGTTCCTGGCGTTTTTGATCCCCAGCCCAGTGCACTCAGTGGATCTGCAGGGCAGCCTGGCTGTTCGACTGAGCAGCTAACAGGAAATGGAAATAATGGCTGAGCGCCTCAGTTGTTCCAGTGTGGAGAGGTAGCTGAGGGCAGGGGGCTGGGAAAGGCAGCCCTTGGGTGGTGATTCCCTGGGAATGCTGGACCCTGGGCTGGGAATGGCACAGCAGCAGTGGTGCAGCAGCTCCAGGCAGAGCTCAGCGTGTGGAGTTTGCCCTCCCTGTCTCCTTCGCTGGAGACGTTCCCGTTGTGCCTTTCCTCTGGAGGGCACAGCTGCCCTGGGAAAAAGGGAATTCCAGCCAGCAGCTCTAAAGGAGAGGGATGTTTGTGTCCAGAGGCATCCCCACTGACCCGTCACAGGCACTGGAAAATCTGGAATGATGTCTTTCCCAGAAAAACAGGATAGACCAACGGCACTGGCATGGGAGCTCCTGGCTGCACGGAGCATCCCAAGGTCAGTGAGCATTCCTGAGGGATCCATGAGCTCTGGAGCACAGCTGGCTGCCTGCCTCTCCAGCACTGGGACAGACCGAAAAACGAGCTGGCAGGAATTCCCAGCCAGGAGGGAGCACTGGGAGAGCAGCTCACGCTGGAAGTGAGCCGCGCTCACAGGGCTTAGGGCAGGAGTGGTTTGCAGGTTTGCCTGGATCATTCCAGGATCATTCCCTGCCACTCCAGCCTCTCCATGCAGCTCCCAGTCAGCCCTGTGTGATCCTCCGAGTGGCTGCAGCTGCAGCAAGAACTGGTTCAGCACCTTCAGCTTCCTCTCCCCCTCCCTGGCAGCGCTGTCCTGGCCAGAGCCATCCATGCCAACGATCTCTGCTTAGCCTGGGGATTTTTGCTTCCGTTACTTCGAAAAAGGAGCTTCAGCTGCTTCAGCTTTAAGGAGGAAGGACTGGTGGAGGTGAGAGGCTTTGTGTGGTCTCCCACGCCCACGTCCAGTGCCTACCTGCGCTCCCAGCTGGAAGGTTTGGAAGTTTTTCCTCCAGATGGAGGCGTTTCCAACTTTCCAGTCCTGCTGATTTGTGCCAAACTCTGTCGTGACACGGCTGGAGGCTGACAAGATGAATTCCTTGTACATATAGCTTATGCAACCTGACCCATCCAGGGTTCTCCCACTGCCTTAACACTCCATGCTCCATCTGGGAAGGGTTGCCAGGTGCTGTAGCCAGGAACGTCCCGCTGGCTGTGGCAGAAGGGCTCCGGCACTGCGGCCTTCCCGCTGCTCTCCTCTCCAAAACCAGGGAGCTGCCTTTGGCACAGCTGGCAGCTCCTCCTGCCTGCTCAGCCGGGCAGGTTTGGTGGCTCCATCCCCTTGGGGACATCTGGAGCCTCCGGGCACAGCGCTGAGAGTGGAGTCGCTGCCAAAGAGCATCGTCCCGATGGCCCAGGGTGACAAAATGCACCTGGAGCCACCCAGCTGGGCCAGTGCTGGGGAACTGGGGCTGTTCCAGGAAGATTCCAGTGCTGGGGAACTGGGGCTGTTCCAGGGTATCCAGTGCTGGGGAATTGGGGCTGTTCCAGGAATATCCCAATGCTGGGGAATTGGGGCTGTTCCAGGAATATTCTAGTGCTGGGGAATTGGGGCTGTTCCAGGGTATCCAGTGCTGGGGAACTGGGGCTGTTCCAGGAATATCCCAATGCTGGGGAATTGGGGCTGTTCCAGGAATATTCTAGTGCTGGGGAATTGGGGCTGTTCCAGGGTATCCAGTGCTGGGGAACTGGGGCTGTTCCAGGAATATCCCAATGCTGGGGAATTGGGGCTGTTCCAGGAATATTCTAGTGCTGGGGAATTGGGGCTGTTCCAGGGTATCCAGTGCTGGGGAACTGGGGCTGTTCCAGGAATATCCCAATGCTGGGGAATTGGGGCTGTTCCAGGAATATTCTAGTGCTGGGGAATTGGGGCTGTTCCAGGGTATCCAGTGCTGGGGAACTGGGGCTGTTCCAGGAATATCCCAATGCTGGGGAATTGGGGCTGTTCCAGGAATATTCTAGTGCTGGGGAATTGGGGCTGTTCCAGGGTATCCAGTGCTGGGGAACTGGGGCTGTTCCAGGAATATCCCAATGCTGGGGAATTGGGGCTGTTCCAGGGTATCCAGTGCTGGGGAACTGGGGCTGTTCCAGGGTATCCAGTGCTGGGGAATTGGGGCTGTTCCAGGAATATTCCAGTGCTAGGGAATTGGGGCTGTTCCAGGGTATCCCAGCTCCAGGTCACTCCCGGGATATTCTGATGGTTCTCTCAGCCTGGCAGGGATTGCCGTGGAGTTCGTCCATCCCTCTGACTGAATTCCTGGCAGGGCTGTGACTGTCCCAGCCTGGGGACAGGAGCTGGGGACAGCCGGGCTGGTGGCACCCTGGCTCCTTCTACTGGCCTGAGCCTGCCCCGGCATTCCCACAAATCCCACAGCAGCCCTCGGGATAAAGGATTGAAACTCCCACTGCTGCTGCTGTTGCAGGGTTAAACCGTTTCCAGAGGTGAAATTAAAAATATTGTGAAGATTTTTAGAATCCAGAGGTCAGAATTAAAGTGCTGCGTCAGCTTGAGCAGTGTTGGCTGCACAAACACCAACGCCACAGCCTAAAAAAAAAAAAAAANACTCGCAGAGAAAAAGAAAAGATCTGTGCAGTTAACAAGGAGCTGAAGCTTCAGCTGCTGTGATTTTCACAGTGCTGACTGGACAAGGCTTAGGGGAGCAGGTGGATAAATACGGATTTTCCTGAGGCAACGTAAAATTCTAGGGATCAGCTGTGTCCAGCTCCGGAGGATAATCTGGGTGCTCTGGAAAGCAAAACCTGGTGGGTGTAGCTGAAGCCTTTCCAGAACCACAAACAGAGGTTTGAGGGCAATTCTTGAGGGAAAAAATGTATGGATTTCATGGATTTGGGCAGCTCCTGTGTCTGCTCTGCTCAGTCCTAAGGAAGTTGGAACGAGGTGGTTTTAAGGTCCCTTCCAAGGCAAACCAGTCTGGGATTCTGGGAATTATCTGAGCAATAGGGAACTAAAGCACTTTTTCCCAAGCATATTTAATGGCCAATCCTGCATTTTTTGAAGCCTGTGGAGTTGCATCCATGAGCACAGGCAGCCTCTCCATTTTCCAGCCTGCTCATCCATAAATATGAGGCAAAATTTAGGGAAATATCCCAAACATCCTATTATAGTCACCACAGGGAATGCTGCCCCTACATCTCCTGGATGATTTATTGGGAATTTGTTTGTTCCAGGATGCCAACAAAGCACTGCAGCATTTTAACTCCTCTGAAATAACATCCAGACTGGGAATTTCACCTTGNTGTCTCAGGATATCAGGATACAGGATAGCCCTGCTTTAAATAATACGGATTTATTGCCAACGTAGCTGATACTTGTTTTACACAGAGAAGCATTTAGTCAGTGATTATACTGCAGAAAAAACACCTCCCCAGCCTCCCATCTCCCAGGGCAGGGTTCAGGCCCCTGTACAAAATTCCAAGTGAGAATGTTCTGCTGGAGTTTGGCCACTGCAGAGCGCAGAGCTGCTGTCCCTTGTGCCCAGTATATTCATGAATGAAATCATGAATATATATATNTTATCTGAGCAATAGGGAACTAAAGCACTTTTTCCCAAGCATATTTAATGGCCAATCCTGCATTTTTTGAAGCCTGTGGAGTTGCATCCATGAGCACAGGCAGCCTCTCCATTTTCCAGCCTGCTCATCCATAAATATGAGGCAAAATTTAGGGAAATATCCCAAACATCCTATTATAGTCACCACAGGGAATGCTGCCCCTACATCTCCTGGATGATTTATTGGGAATTTGTTTGTTCCAGGATGCCAACAAAGCACTGCAGCATTTTAACTCCTCTGAAATAACATCCAGACTGGGAATTTCACCTTGGAACCCACTTTTGCTCCCCACCCAGCAGCAACTACCAAACATCTTTGCCCAATGAATTATTATTATTATTATTATTATTATTAATATTATTAGGCTTTTCAGGTCAGGAAACTTCACAGTTTTCCTATCAAAATCACAAATATTTGGAGTTCTGATTTGATGCAGCTGCTTGAGGAAAAAAAAACCCTCAGGATTTGGAAAACTTCTAGCCTGTGTTTTGCACTTTTAGTACAATATTCTAGGTGGATGCAATAAAATTTGGTCCCCCCCTTATTCAGTGCCCAGATTATTTCATACTTTTAAGGGTTTTCACCTTTTGCCAGGCTGCTCACACTAAAAACTTCCCTAAGGATGGCTTTGAGCAGAAACAGGAGCTCAGTTAGGAGTTTTACAGCCTTCTAAGCAATAATAAAGTCAGAATCAAATACAAGCCAGATATGGAAATGGGGTTTTTTTAGGAAAACCAGCAGCAGGATGGATGCTTTTCCAATGCTGCTGGCACTGTAAATGACAATTAATTTCAGGTGGCACAGAGATCACTGTGTATAAACCTAAGCCTTGGAACCTGTGAGCAGTGTCAGCATTTGGGGCACAAAACCCCCAAATTCCTGCAGGTGACAGGAGAATTTCTGGCCATCCTCACCTCCCCAGGACTCTCATTCCTCCCTCACCACGAGCACTCTCTGCTTTATCCATTTTCCTGAAGGCAGCAGAGTCATAACTGCATTTTGTTTTGGAAAAAGCAATACAAGCTGTGCTGTAGTATCAGTGTTCTTGTGGTAAATAATTTATTTCTAAGCATTTCACATGGCAGGCTTAGAGAAAAACGGAGGGGTTTGGGGTTTAAGGTGTGTAAACAATCACAGAACAAGGCAGTTCTCCCAGGATCAATCAAATCCCAGCTCCTAAACCCACGGCACAGCTGGAATTCCCCCTGGATCTAGGGATACAAGAGCATCATTCCCCTCAGTTATGCAATACTGTATCCCCCCCAAAAAAAACCAACACCAAACAAACCTTTATTTTTTCAAACCTTAGACCTTCTCTCACCATCAGAACACTGACATCTGAAATCCCTGCCTGGAGAGTGATGTCCCCAAGAGCTTTTCATCCCTAAAAAACACCAGCCCATCCTCAAATCCCAGCCCAGCGCCGCGTGCAGCTGCGGAGCAGAGCGCAAGCCAGCGCTGCCCACGAAGCCCAGCGTGCTGGAGGCACTGGTGACCCCTCAGCCGTGCTCCTGGAGGTTTGGACAGCCCCTGAGCTGCCCAGAGTTTTGTCTCTGAGAGACAACGGGGCCGTGGGGTTGTGCCAGCCCAAGGGGAAGCCCTGGGAGCGTGGCCGGGCCGTCTCCGTAGTCTCTCCCCCGTGTAGTGGATGTGTCCAGGTTAATTATGTTCATGCAATTGCAAATTCTGTATCGTTGTCCATTAGAAGTGTAAACTACTGAGAACTGGGCCTTGCTGAAATGAATAAAGTGATTAAAAACCGGTCTTTACACACGGGGCAGAGTTGGTCTTCTGTAAAGTATCAATGGGGGAATTTCTTCCTTTTTCGCGTTTTAAAATCGGAAGAAAAGGTCTCGTTTAGAAACGGACTTACATCGCAACAAAAATGATTCTTCATCTTCCCCACAGGGTTCCAAAACTCCTGGGATGCATCACACACACACGGGGGTGGGGAGATTGATGATCCCAGTGGTTTTGGGATGTCCAAATTGCTCGTGAGCTCCGCTTCACCTCCCTGGCCTGGGAACACCAGCAGAGACGCCAAAGCCATTCCATTTAATACGGACACACAAAGTGCACCACATTTCCAGCATTTCTCACCAGCTCCTGCAGATCCCACTGGATCCCCAGGCTGGGAACGCTCCTGGAAGCGCTGGGAGGTGACACATTTAAATACCAAGGTGTGACATTCTCAGGAGGGTTACACAGGAAAAAAGGTTGGGTTGGGCTAAATTTCGTGCTGGGCAGAGAACAAATAAAGGAGAGTGGCGATAAAATAATAAAAATGATCCAGGCAGGAATTGGAGAAGCATCCTCAAAGCTGCTTTCTTGGCATAAACATCTTTCCTCAGTGGCATTTTGTACATTCCAGAAGATTCAGGGGGAAATCCCAGGGTTGCTCCGAGCACGTGGGAAGCAGCGGAGGCAGACGGGACGGAGCGTTCCAAGGCACCCTCTGGGTGTGGGATACACGCATGGAAAAGTGCTTTGTGAATCCCTGTTTTTATCGGAGAGCATTGGAATGCCCTAGAGAAACGCTGCCCCAGCAGTGAGAGTCATCCCTAGAGGCCACTCTGACACCAAACTGAAGTTTCTAAATAAATCCACAATCAAAGGCAAGTTTTTGAAGTGTCGGATGACAAACCCTGCCAGAACTGGACCAGTTCACTTGATGTAAGGCCATGAACTGCAATCAAATGTCTGTACTTACAGACATCAAAGCTGATTTTATAGAGAAAGAATTGTTCTGCATCTCCTGGAACAGTGACGTTGACTTTGAGTATATTTAAGCAAATTCCCACATAAACATCCTCAAATTTCAGAGGTTTGACGTGGCCCATCAGCTCGTAAATCCTCAGAGCCAGTTTTCCATCCAATACGTACCCCAGCCCGCTGCAGTAGGGAGGATAGAGCCTGAAGGGATATTCCTCATAGGAGATGTATCTCCTCCTGTCAAAGCCTCTGTAGGCGAAGTTATCGATGAGGGGATACCCGGTGAAAACGTTCTCCGAGGAATTCAGCTGCAGCAGGAGCTTCACCAGGTTGGGAGTGTTGATGAAGACATCGGCGTCGGTCTTCATGAAGAACCTGGCGTTGGGACAGAACTCGGAGAGCCACTGGAATGCCATGATGGTCTTCAGGGTGAGGTTGTCATACGTGTCCACGAAATCCTGGCGGATGATGTCCCCGTAGAGGATGCTCTCGTCCTCCACCGACAGCGCGGCCACCCTGTCCTCCCTCTGCGTGTCCCGCCCCAGCAGGAACAGGGTCAGGATGCGCTGGCCCCACCAGGAATCCCGGGAGCCCCACGTGATCCTGATGGCCTGCCTGGCTTTCACGTCCCTGGGGCTGGAAGCCACCAGGATGACCAGGAAGGGGTCGATGTCGGCGCATTTGGGGCGCTCGCGCAGCGTGAACGGGCGCTGCTGCCGGTACACGGGCTCGTACTCGTAGAAGTACAGCAGGTTCACGTTCTCCAGGCCAGCGTCGGAGGAGAAGGTGATGTACCACATGGTTATCAGGGAAAACACCAGCAGCAACAGGAAAATCCATTTCAAGGGTCTCACGTACAAGGTGCTGACCAGAACCGGTGTCATGGTCGGGATCTGCCGGTGCCCCTCAGAATCTGTTCCACGAGTCCTGGAGCATCTTCCTTGCTGAAGGAAAGGGGAAAGTGGCATTCAGAGTCAAATATTGTCATGTCATTGTTGTCAAATAAATGTCAGTCAGATATTACCTTTGCCTTGTGCTGGCTGAAGTGCCAGCTGGAATTGTGCTATGATATTGATGCCCCCAGCCCCAGCTTTCGTATTCCCGGGTGCTGTGTGCGCTGGTGCTGGCTCTGGAGCTCCCACACGGTGCCAGCCAGTTCTCCTCCAGCTCAGGCACACAGAACAATCCTTTCCCAGCCCCAGAACCAAGGGCACCGCTGCAGCCTCAGCCCCAAAGAGAGCAACCAGCAGGGAATGCAGGAGAGACTCTGGGAGATGGGACTGCAGCACCTGGAGCTGGGACTGGACAGGGAACCCCAACTGGAAATGGAGCAGAACTTATCAAAGTGGGAAACTCCTGACCCGGGGCCATCCTGGGTGGAGCCAGGGCCGGGCTCTTGCGCTGCCCAAGGTGGATCCTTGGAAGCCTTTTAATAAATCCCTGCTTTATTCCCTTATCTCTGTCCAGCCTCTTTCCCAGGGAGCCTCTCCAGGCATCACTGTGAGCCAATCCAAGCATTCCTGATCCCTGCCCCTCATCCCATGGACCGCAGCAGGACACGGAGCCACTGCCCAGCGGGGTTTGCTGAGCAGGGCTGGCACTGGAAGCTCGTGGTTTCACCCTGGAATCCGCCCGGCACAGGCCTGATCCCCACAGGACCCCGCCCCAGGTGATCCCAGGGATCTCAGCACGGTGACTCGACTCCACCTCAAGGACAGAACACCATGCACAAAATCCAACAGATGCTCAGGAAATGGATGCTCAGAGGCCTCAGAATTTTGTTGTTTCTGTTAAAGACAGGAAGTCTGACTGATCTGGACGAGCTGGAGCACATGGGACAAGAAAGCAGAAGCACGAGCAAGTATTTCACCTTCACTCAAGGCCTGAGCAGCTGCTTGTTCTGGGGGGGAGGGGGAAGGTAAAAAATCAAATTCCTTAAATCAAGCAAGGTACTAAAGCCATTTTTTACCAAAATCATGACTGTTTTTACCATCAGCCAGGTAATTTTTGGATTTGAGACACACAAACCCACAGCAGGTCCTTCCAAACCCTGTGGAATCCATGCTGAAGCCGCTGTTCCAATGTCAGGATTAGAGATTCCGATGGATAAATCTTCACAAAACCCAGTTTAAAACCAGACTCCCAGGCCTGTGCCCTCCAGTGTTTGCTTTCACTGTATTTCCTTAAAACTACATGTGCTCTATCATGTATTTTAGACGTTTTTAAGCCAAAATAATTCCAGTGCCAAACTGTGGGAATTCCAAATGGTTTCTGATGTTTGCAGTAATAATATTTATCCTGCATGAGCACACACACAGACACAGTCAGGATGATGGAAGGTTTGATTTCAAAGCACAATTAATTGCTCTTTATCATCAAAAATATCACCACAGGGCTCATAAATGTTTTATATTTGACAAATAAATCCAACCCCCAGAAGAGCACTCTGGAATCCAGGGGAATTTGATTTTCCAGAGCCCACCTGCCTCATGTTTCTGTGTAGGATCTGATTTTAAATTAATCATTCTTTAAAGGAAGCATCTGGAGAACATTTCACCAATAATGGACTTAAAATGGATTAAAGCAATTTTATATAAAACATTTAAACAGAAGAATTTTGGACTGGTTCCTCTCAAAATCAGTAATTAACTAATAGGAATCTTCTCTTTTTATGCATCAACCTGACTTTCAGTGGACAGTAGGAAAATATATACTGGAAGAAAATAACCTAAGTTATGTATCAGTGCTTATTATTTGATTTTAGATCAATAACATTTATTTTGATGATCAACTTTAAAGCATATCAGCAAAAACTGATCACTTTGATCAGTTCTTGGCTGCCTAATGGAAAAGGTATTATAAACATTTTGACTCTTTATAGGAAGAAAAGCACTTCTGTTCAGTCGTGGTGCAAATGCAGTCCTTCCAGCTTCTCCTCCACTTCCAGACTTTTTGCTGGCAGGTTTTTCCTTCCAGTTGCGGAGGGCAGCTCCTTCCAGGGCATTTCTTTCACCTTCCTCCAAGCGGAGATTGTGCCAACAGACAAAACTGGTGAACTTTGAAATAAACGTGAGGCAACACAAGGCTCAGAATGCTCCCCAGGGGCTTAGATCCATCTCCCACACACACAGGTAGGGGATTGTGGAGTGTGGACGTGCTTGGCAGGAAAAAGGTGGGAAATTCTCACAGTCAACAAAGATTACTAATTATAATAACCGAAAGTCCAGCATGATGCTTTTAAAAGACCGTAATAATAGGCGTATGGGAAAATAAATCCTTTTCAAAGCTACCAGCAGGAATAATTTGGGCATCCCCTATTTAAAGCTGCCTTTAAGGCCTGGAGCAGCCTGGTCTATGGGAGCTGTCCCCGCACACGGCACGGGGGGAACGAGACGATATTTAAGGTCCTTCCAGCCCAAACCAGCCACCGGCTCTACGTTTTTAAACTTAAAACCAATCGAAATAGAGGCAATTTTGCAAGACCCCGTGCTGCGGCGGTCTAACACACCGAAACCCGGAGCTTTTTGTTTAAAGGACCGTGAGCAGCGCCTCGCCCTCCCTCGTGCCTGCCCGAGCCACCCCTGCCGCGTCCCGGGCACCTTTTCCCAGCGCGGGGCTGCGCGGGGAGCTCTCAGCCGAGCAGGAAGGGATGGCTGCGAGGGGATGTGCCGCTCTCTGCCCAAGCCGGGACCGGCTCCGGGCCCTTCCCCGGGTTTCCGTGCGGGCCCGGCAGCGGAGCCGCGCTCGGGGCCCGCTCGCCCCGCAGGCGCCTCACCGCGCCCCGCCTGGGCTGCCCGCTCGCTCTCCCTCCGCACCGCCGTTCCCCGCGGCCGTTCTCCAGCCCCCTTCCCATTACCGTGTCCCCGCTCGGGGCGCTCCGGCGGCAGCGGGAAGGANGAGGGCCAAGGCCGGGCAGGGAGCGCGGCGCGTCCTCCCCCGCCCGCTCGGCCGCGGGCAGCGCCCCCGGTGAGCGTTCGCTGCCCGGTCAGCACATCCATCGCACCTCGTAACTTAAGCGCTGGAATAGCCTGCCCTGGACGACTCGGGAACGCGCGGGGCTTGCATGAGGCTGTTTTCGTTTTACGGAGGGGTTACTGTGCGGAGTTTGAGCTCCGGTTAGTCGGTGCTGAATCAGCTGTCCCGGGTTTACGGCTCTGGTTCTGCGGGTGAACTGAAAGGCAAGCTCGAGACAGAGCCCACAGCCGCAGCCCGGCTGAGCAAACCCGCCTGTGGGCAAAGCAAAGGTCGGGGTCCGTCCAGCCTGGGGTCACAAGCAGAGAGCCGAGGCTGCTCTGTCCTGCGCTTTCATCTCCGCAGCGAGGCCTGGAGAGGCTCCCGGGGACAGAGGCTGGGCAGAGTTAAGGGGATAAAGCAGGGATTTATTAAAAGGCTTCCAAGGATCCACCTTGGGCAGCGCAAGAGCCCAGCCCTGGCTCCACCCAGGATGGCCCCGGGTCAGGAGTTTCCCACTTTGATAAGTTCTGCTCCATTTCCATGTTGGGGTTCAGTGTCCAGTCCCAGCTCCAGGTGCTGCAGTCCCATCTCCCAGAGTCTCTCCTGCATTCCCTGCTGGTTGCTCTCTTT
The DNA here is from genome assembly GCA_013390105.1 of Tichodroma muraria. Lineage (NCBI taxonomy): Eukaryota > Metazoa > Chordata > Aves > Passeriformes > Sittidae > Tichodroma > Tichodroma muraria. The sequence continues at coordinate 20,541 of WAAG01020643.1, forward strand.
GGGGCTGAGGCTGCAGCGGTGCCCTTGGTTCTGGGGCTGGGAAAGGATTGTTCTGTGTGCCTGAGCTGGAGGAGAACTGGCTGGCACCGTGTGGGAGCTCCAGAGCCAGCACCAGCGCACCCAGCCCCCGGGAATACGAAAGCTGGGGCTGGGGGCATCAGGAGCAGCTTGGGGAATCCTTACTGGGAGCAGCTCTGGATCACAAGATCTGTCTCTGGACTCGGGCACAGTCAGAAACCTGCAGAGGCCCGCATGAAAATTACCTCATCAAAAGTCAGGCTCTGCTCGATCTCTGCTTTGAAGTGAGGGCTGATGGAGGAGACAGCAGTTGTGATCACGAAACCCACTACAGGTGGAGCACACACAGAGCAGAGAACTGTGAGTGGCCTTCGAATCGCAGTTGGGGACAGACCATGCATCCCTGCCTTGCTCAAGATACCCATACTTTATTGGAATTGCCTCAGGGAATTCTGATCCATTTGACACCCTAACCCTGTGTTTTGCAGTTTGCTGCCTCCCTGTCTTTCAATTCATTCATGTCCATTTATTTATAAAGAAATGCAAACACTTCCTTCTCTGGTTTAAAACATCCTGAAAGAGTCCTACACGTAATCCATCCGTGTTATTAACTATGAAAAACATGCAGCAGTGAGTGCATCACTGTCATCTCTTGTTGCCCCCATTAGTCCCGGTCTAACCCTTTTAGCCTCAAGAGAAACCAGACTATAACTCGTCTGTCAGGACTGAGGTGGATTTTACGCAAGCAATGTCATAATTATCGAAATGATTGCTCTATCAGTCAGCAGCTTGTTTGACCACAAGACCTTTACATCTTTTTGCTGATTCTGGACTTTCTGAAGCAAAGAGAAATGATTTCCTGGGTGTAAGGGCAACTCCTGCACTACTCAGGATGTGTCAGAGCAGCCCAATGTACATCCACTATCAGAAAAATGAACAGTCAATAGGAATTCATTAATAGCTGACTAAATTTTCTATCTCCTCTTGTTTTATTCTACTACTTGGAATGGTGGCCAAAAAAATTATCAAGACACGGTTATTTCCTTGCTTCTTGGCCCTTTCCTGAAGGAAGTCTTCATTGGGCAGCCACGGAGTAGAGGGAAATGAAGGTAACAGGAATTTTTAATTGGAGCCAGCAGGATCTCAGTGACGACCAGACCATAAGGTCTGTATTTAGTCTCCGCCTTGCGGGGTGCACTTAAACTCATTCACAAACAACATAAACAAACTCCCTGAGTTTACAGCCCTGGCAGGAGGAGTCACTGAGGCAACTGCTTAGAGCAAAGCCCAGTTTTAGTGGAGTTCTCTTAGGGTTTGATTGAGTCCATGGGCTGGAACTCAAATTAGAGACCACTTAGGATCAGTTTGTGGGAGATGACATGCACCGATAAATCATCTGCCTGGTCATTTTGTGGCTTGCTAAGTATGGACAAACCTTGAATCTTAAATCTCCTCACAGCTCGTGTTCATACCTTGTTTTTTTCCCAGATGGCTGTGGATGCTCGGGGGGATTCTCTCAGAGATGGGACCTGGCCATGATCAGGGAATGCATGGATCAGGCTGCAGGTGCTGGGAACACGGGTGTTCAGACATGCTGGCAGCCAGTAACCTTTGTGCCTGTGCCACTGGGGCCGTCGTTACTCATCCCAGTCCCACCCACAGGCTTGGCACGGAGCTCTGCACCTTCCGCAGCCTCCTGGCTCCTTATCAGGCCGATAAAAGCAGCGTGTGTTTGTACAGAGGTCTGACTGCTCCAGAGCTCGCAGCTGCCTCTTCTCCCTCTCTGCTTGCGCCTCACCTCAGCAGGGGGAAAGGCAGCGACACAGATTGGCCCCAGGGAAGAGGGGGGATATCCCTGGAGCAGAGAACTCCCCGGGATCAATGGGCCTCCAGAACGCCAAAGCCTCCTCAGCGAAGCGGGCCAACATCCTGATGCTGGGGCTGGACTCTGCGGGGAAATCCACGCTGCTCTACAAGTTCAGGTATAAAGATGCTTTTCTAACGATGCCAACAATTGGCTTTAATGTGGATATGATTGAAGCAGGGAAAAATTTTACGCTGACATTTTGGGATGTTGGAGGACAGAAGAAAATGAGAGAGCTCTGGAGCAATTTCCTGGAGGGCACCGATGGGCTGCTGTACGTGGTGGACAGCTCCGACAAGTGCCGGCTGGAGGAATCCAGGAGGGAGTTTGAGCTCCTTTTAAAGAACGAATTCATAAGAAACGTCCCGGTGGTCGTGCTGGCCAACAAGCAGGATCTGCCTGGAGCTCTGAACGCCGAGGAGATCACCAGGAGGCTCAGGATGAAGAAGTACTGCAGTGACAGGAACTGGTACGTGCAGCCCTGCTGTGCCGTCACGGGAGAAGGGCTGGCAGAAGCTCTCCAGAGAGTGGCCACCTTTGCCAGGCAGTACAGCAAGTCAAAGGAGACCTTCACCACCCTGAAGGAACTCGGTGCCTTTTAAGTGGATTTCTATCATCCACTTCTGGTGACTCTTAACATATTTTGTTGGACAGATTAAATCTCGAAACGCTGGATTCTGAAGAACTTTTATACATAAATATTTATAAAGGACTTTGACAATATTAAGTTCCACTGTTATACCTGTAGATACTTGATAAACCTGATAGGATATCTCATACCTGAGACAGAACTCTCTAGCATTTTATTATTATTTTTTTATTTACTTGGGGTTATTCAAGTTGAATGATGAGAAGGGGGCAGTCGAGCACATGGAAATAAAATAGGTGAGCAGCGTTTAAGTGGCTTAAGTGAAATGAAGATCCAAATCAATTTTTTTCAAGACAGAAGCCAGCCAAGTCATTTGGTCAGCAGTGATCAAATGCTGCTTGGTAATAAATGCTCCATGGATGTGTTTCTCATTTGAAAATAGAGTGGGGTGACAGCTTCAACTCTTAGTTATGTACAAGAGAATTTGGCCGCTTCTGCATTCTAGGAACAATTCCTGCAGAGAGGTTGTGAGGAGCAGCATGAGCTCCTCAGCCAGCCCCAGCCCCAGCCTGGCCCCAGTGCTGTCTCCAAGGTGCAGCTGTGATGTCCCAGTGTCCCAGATATCCACGTGCTACTTCCCTTGTTCCTGCACTGCTGGGCTCCCTCCTCACAGGAGGTGGAGGCCACTCAGGGAAGAGCTGAATCCCGTTGGGTTTGTGGTGACTTCCCAGTCCTGGGCTCTGGAAAAGTTGTGGCAGGGGTCCTCTTGTGCTCCCGTTTTTTTGTTTCAGGATTACACCAAGGAAGTAGGTGGGAAGTAGGAAGTTTACATTTCATTCTTACTAATAAACAGACAGGAATGTCAAGTTATAAAAGGGTGAAGCAGCAATAAAATCACCCAGGCATACCCTGTTGTCTCATGCACGGGTTATTCGAAGACAAAAAAATATCATCAGGTGGATTTGCTGAAATAGTAAACAAAGGGAAGTTTCTCAATAGAAGCAGTTATTAATACTGAGACTAATTAATTAACGGGGCTAAATCCTGAGTCATGCTGAGACTCTCAGAGCAAGTGTCTGGATTTCTCATTGCCAGCTCTGATGATTTGGGCTTAATAGAAAATATCATCTTCTGTCCCTGAAAAGATCTTTAAAAGTCATGAATGTTGGTTTTCCAAGCCAAACAATTCAATGTTTAAAAATGTGATATTTCGTATCAATACATTTATAAACGTTTGCATGTGTCTGGTGTAGGGTGAATTCCCTTCATCTAATCACCTGTCTGTTATGAAGCAGAATTTAGTTCTGTGGCCTCAGGACTTCCTCAGGGAGAAACACCCCTGAGAGATTTAATGAGGGTGCACCAGGGTCTCTAATTAGCCAAGAAGCAAGTTCTGAAGGGAGAAATAAAGTCATAAAATAGACCAGCTCACACAGCTAAAAATGCGAACGAGCTCTCAGGCACACAGGCCCTTCTGCACGTTATCAAATTGCACTAAATGACACCCACAGCAACTTGAAAAATGCTTTACATTATGCTTCAAAAAAAGGAATAAACTCATTTCCGTTCATGTTATAGAATATCAAGTGCTTAAAAATTGCATTTTCTAAGAGCTTGGTTTCCCAGAGAAGTGAAGGCAGGCCTCTTATATCTGCCCGAGGAGACCCCAACCTTTTGGAATCGTTTTAAAGGTTTCAAATAAATATCAGTCAAGCTGGCTTGGAGGCGCAGCTTCTCAGAGGAATTAGATGCCTGAAAGTTTAATTAAAAAACTCAGTGAGACAGAGAAAAGTGACCACCCCTTAAAGGCAAGGCTGGTAAGGTACCAAAGGCTGATCCCCAGGGAGATAAATGTTCCATCGGAGCCGACAAGGGACATCGATCCAGAGCCAGGGCTTAATGAGCTCCTGCGCTCCGGGAGCTGCCGGGGCTTTTCCGTGGGGCTGGGATCAGCAGAGCACTCGGGGCCTTCCTCAGGATGAGACAGAGATGGAATGCACTTCTCCAAACCCCCTGGAGCAAAGAACCTCCCTGACGCTCAGCAGATTTTGAGGAAGCTGTTTGGAAGTTGCCCGGGCAGGAAGGTGCAGAGGAAGGGAATTGGGGCTCAGCTCTGAGCACAGGCTCTCCCCAGGGCACTCTGTGTGCTCCCGGGGGAAGCCTGGGAATTGTTGGATATCTGATCCCATCACGTGTTCCGCGGTGAACTCAATACCCAGGGAATTCCCAAGGTGTTTCCAGCTCCATCCTACTCGGAGTGTTGGAACTGCTGGGCTGAGCACCATGAGCAGAATTGTCTTGGTGTTTCAGGAATTCTACCAGTGCTAAAATCCAACCCACAGCACCGGGATAATTTATTCCTGGATAAGTTTGGCTTATTTTGTTATTTAGAGTTTTTACAGATTACTTGCTAAAAAACTTTTAGGATTTTTGAAGGGTTTAGGATGCTTTGAGATGGTGAGAAATCAGAATCTGAAGAGCCCTGAGGCAGTGGAGCTGAAGTCTGGGAGCTGAAAGCTTTTCATGGGATGAAAGGCCTTGAAGAGTTGGGGTCAGATGTTTATTGGGGTCAGCTGTTTATTTTGCTTCAAATTTGGGAATTTTTTTCATCAGCTCACGCTGCTGTTTTGCATTTTTAAATTGCTGCCTTCTGGAAGTCCTGTGCAGAAGCACTGCAGGTGTTTTGTTGCTAAAGGGCTCGAATCCTTCAGTGTCTGCTCATGTTCCTTCAGGAGTTTGCTGTCCCTGTTCCTTTGTGCTGACAGAAGAGTCAACGTGACAAAACTTCTCTTTTTGTGGAGCACAAAAAGAGGAGGATGTGAACCCCAAGGCCTGCAGGACCCTGTGCCCTCTCAAGGAGATGAGTTTGGGTGGGACCATTTGAAAGCTGACAGACCCAGAGGATGGGGACCGGCCTGTTGGCCATCCCTTGATAACATCCCTGTGGTTTAAAGTGACATTGAGGTTTCTGAGTTCAGGAATAACTCGTGGAGCTCATTGAGTGCAGTGGGGTGAAATAGGGATGAAATGCCATTTTAAGGGAAGGTGTGGAGCAGCAGAAGAAACTGTTGCAAATTTGGCTAGCGGTGCTCCCTCCTGCTTTGCCTGGGAGACAGCTGTTCAATGATTTAGAATCCAGAAGTGAAGTGTCCAAGGAATGCAGGACAAGGCTTTTCCAATATCAGATAACTGGTGTTACTCAAAATGTCTCTGTGCCATCTCACGTTGGACAAGTAACCGAACCGAAGGAAAATCTTTCCTGTGTCAAACAAGCTCTAAGTGCTGCAGAGGAGACAGCACCACTTGGAAGTGCTGTGAGCACATTAAACAGGTCTTTTTTCCCCCAGGTAAGTGGGCCATGCTGAGTTCTGTGCTGCTGCAATCAGGCTTCCTCCGCTCTCATTAGCTCAAGTATCCTGTTTGGATTCTGGACATCCATCTCCTCAGATCCCACAGCCTGGATTAGCCAGCTGGCTGTAATTTGGGATGTAAATTCTGGAGGTGGAGGCCCTCGGCACACACCACGCTGCAGGGACCATTTGCAAATGGAAATCCGTGGACACTAACGAGTCCAGACCCATTCTGAAGGCAGGGGATTTTAGCAGACCGAGCATTCCTTGTGCTTCAGTTTCTCCAGTATTCTGTTCCACAGCTGTGCTCGGCGTTCCTGAGCTGCTCCTGCTCATCCCCGATGCGTTTGTGGCACTTGGACTGAGACTCCTCAGCCCTGTCACCTCTGTGTCCCCTCCCAGCAGAGCTTTCTCCCTGTCCTTGTCCCTCCCCAGGAGTCCCAATGGCAGTGCCAGCTCCCCTGGGCTCCTTATCAGATTTCCCCGGGGGTTTTTTGGGTTTGCTCTCAGCCACTCCTGGGCTTGGAGTGACCTAAAGACATTTACAGCCCCATTTCATTGTTTTCTGTCAGGCTCTTCCTCAAAGCTCTCCTTTCCCACGATGTGTGCAAACCTCCTGACAATGCTTTATGAGCGGTGGCTTTTGATGAATAGTTTTTATTATTTCCTTGTTCACCCCATATTTATTCATCTGCTCCCTTTTAGTTTTACAAGGTGCTTTCATTGGGGTAAAGATCATTTTTTTCTTCTGGGTTTTTGCTTTTTATTTAACCTTTTGTTGAGTTGGTTTTACTTTGTTTTTACCCTTTTTATTTGCCTGGTCAATGAGAAGCTTCTAGGCCTCATATTACCCTGATTCTGGCAAAATATCTGCAAAAATAAGTAATTTTGTGAGTTTAATAAACCACCTGGCTCTGAAACCTGAGCCACACATATTGTTTGGTTTCAGCAATTATTGGGAAATAATTTGGGAATAAGTTGGGAACAGCAGCAATGATTTTATCGATCCAGACAAAGGCCAATCTCCTCTGAAATTCTGCTTGGCTGTTAAAGGGTAACTGTGCCTTAATCAATAGATTTCAGTTACTTTATCTAAAGCACACACGTTTATCACTGAAGAATGTGAGTCTCTCAAACTTCCCTCAAGAAGCCAGAGAAGTTTTATTTCTTACAGGGCCGTTCCAGCTTGCTGTGGAAATCCCTCGTATCATGTGGATGTAACCCAAAACGTAAAGGCATTCTGCAAACAGCTTGATTAATAGATGATAAATGAATGTCTGGCTCCTCATGGGGTGGCCCAGGGCTGGATGCCTTTCCCAGCACAAGGGAGTAGTTTTGGATTGAATTCACATGGATTTTTCCTTTGCTGAGGATTAACAATACAGGTTTCATTTACCTGAAGTGTCTAGAGACGGTCACACAATTCTTATGTGCCCATCAGTATTTGCACAGTTTGAATTCTCTGAAAAGGTGAAAGAAAAATAAGAAAGAATTACAGAAGAGGAATTCAAGGAGTTAATCTTGAGGGGCAGTGGGGGAAGATAAACGACAGCAATACCATGAAAAAGGGAAGCGAAAAGAAAAACAAGTGAGAAAATTCTCAGGCCAAAGTACTGAGTGCTGTAGATACACAAAGCAATAGAAAGCAAAACAAAGAAAAATCCCTTCCCAGCCATTAACTTTGCACTGTGGTGCAAAAGCTGAGGCTGCTCTTCTTCTAAAATCAACATTTCTTGTGTGCAGACCCTCCTGGTGCTCACAGGGGGAACTGCCCTGTGCTCTCCCCAAATGCCGAAGGCACTGGCTTCACAGATAAAATAACACCGGCCCCCAAAGTGATGCAACTTTGGAGAAAATGTTCTGCAAAGAACTGTCTCCTCATAGGAACTCCCAACAGTATTAATCCTGAGTACGAGCAGTTAAAAATATTTAACACATTAAACATTGTGCAAGTTAATTATAGTTTCAAATAACTCTTCCATTTAACCTACCCAGGAAAATTTAAAATTTCTTAGCTGTCACCTACATTGAGCCTTTCCTTTTTGAAGCTTAGGGTTTTCCACTGAGTCATTTGGATCATTGATTATTTAAAATACCCACTTATTGCCCACGCTAACTGGTAAATTTGGACGGGCTTTGCTTCCTCGGGTGCTGCTGAAAAGCCCCTGTCAAGCACTAAGGAAAACCCGAGGCAAACACCAGAAAATTGAGTAACGTTATTAAAAAGTACAAAGTATAAAATGTGTTTCCTCGCTGAGACATCTTGTGGTGTGTGAGGCTTCCTGCAGCTCATCGAAACGAAACCATCGGGTTGTAAATCCAAACGGAGACCAGAGGAGCCCGAGGATTCTCTGAGATGTTTAAACCACACAGCTAAAAATCGCTT
>WAAG01020643.1:36837-64018 GCA_013390105.1 Tichodroma muraria
TCATTTTTGTGGTCCAACGGGGCTCTTGTGTGGCCCAGGTGTGCTCATTGAGGCCTTCTAATAAATACCTACTTTATCCTTTTGCTCTGTCTAGTCTCTGTTCCAAGTCAGCCTCCAAAAAGGCATCACTCTTAATAGATAGAATGGCTATGTTGATACGGTTTTTGGTAGCCAAGAACACCTTCAGGACAAATCATTTCAATTAAAGAAATTAGTAAGAAACTCATATGCAAAAGATATGCAAAAGACAAAATATCCATAAATCTGTACTTATTTATTTTAAAACATACAAAAATGGTCTGTGTCAACAATCTTATGACAATGTTATTATCTACTAGCCTATAAGAGACAGAAATTTAACCAAAATGTAGGAAACATTAAGGAAAATGCAACTTATTTCCTTTCTAATAATTCAGTGTTCTCAAATATCTTTCCTGCCTGTCTGTACACACCATACTGCCTTATACCACAAAAATGATAAATTAACAAAGTCAGCGTCTGGCTTTTGGTCAGTCTCTTAGGATAAGCACATAGGCTGCTTTGGACAATAAGGTCGTAATTCAATTGGAGTCTTCAAACACTTTCTGCAATTCAAAAACAACAAGTGAAATTGTGATGTCAAGAGGTTAAATTCCAGCTCTGTTTAGATGTCTGGATATCTCCAAAATAGCATCTGTTAAAATATTACAAGATACACAAATTATAGCACTGCCAGAAAGAATCCATGAAAGTATATGGAAGTAAACCCCAAGTGATTAAATAATAATAAAAAAAAAATATCTCCTGCGTTTTATTTCTCTGGAAATCCTGGAAGAATCTGCTGAATCTTTTCTCCCCTGCCTCACCTGTGTTGCTGGGCAGGAGATTAAGAATTGCTTGAACAGTGCCAGCACGGGAGAGGTGTTAAAGAGAGATTTCTGCTCTGCAATTGAGAGATGCATGAAGGGAAATGATGATAATTCCGTGATGCAGAGCACTTCAAAACTAATTTTGGAGCAGCCATTGCATCAAGATGCTTGAAGATCACTAATCTCAGGATTATAAGAGTTGCCAGCATCATTTGCTGGACTTCAAAAATACCAATATATTTGAGAACACCAAGGAAGCTCCAGGGGAGTGAAGGAGAGGTGGTGGTGTGAGATAATATTGCATATTGCAGGTGTTTTGAAGCATTTCAACCTCTTCTGTATCCCACACAAAAGAGTCTTCTTGGGATTAAATATGGAAGAACTGAAGGAGAGCAGGAATTTCACTCAGTGAGATAAAAATAGGTTCCTTTAAGCTGACTTGGAGTTCTGTGGTGAAGCTCATCCATCTTGTCACTTTCAAATGATACTGAGATATTTGTTTAAGGCATTTTCTCTGCCATGCATAGCTTCCCCAGGAAAAATGGGGCTGGCAGCACATGTGATGTCATATTGATTTTTATTTTTTTATCTGGAACTCAGACTCCCATTTTCGTTCTGAAGGGGGAAGAGTTGCTGAGATGTGATTTCTGGGGATATCTTGGGTTGGCTTTATGATCCCAAAAGCATTTTTATCAGTGATGTTGAGAGTAGAATTTCATTGCTTCAGTTTGGAATTAAGATAGGATTTGTATAGGAGGGGAGTAATGGATGGAGGAGGGCCTGAATCACTGGATATAACTGAGGAAAATTAGTCTATTTTCACATGTCTATTCCCTGTGGGGTGTTTTTTTGTTTTTATTTGGATTCCCAGACCACAGTGGTGCTGGTAGCAACTTCCTGGGAAGGAAGGAAGGATGGCACAACCAACTCATTTTTTATTTACAGTAACTGTTGACTTTGCAGTTCCCCAGCAGAAACAATGTGCCTTTGGAAACCATTCCCTGGGATGAGAGGAGCAGCCAAAGTTCTACAGTTACTGGTGTGCTGTCAGACCTTCCTGTTGGAGGTGTATAAATGGAGTGGAATATTTTATAACAGCAAAAAAAAACAAAAGCCACCCAGGAGTGAGTTCCTGATCCCTTCAGGAAAGGGACAGGATCCCGTGCCAGGTGTCTTTAGGAAGGGCTGGTGGATCCCAGCTGCTTGGAATGTTCCTGGTGGTGTTGTGAAAACCCCCAGAACGTCTAAGGATCCTGCAGGCATCACTAACACGAGATTTTAATGATAAGCTGAAGGGCTCAGTCATGACTAATGGTCAGAAATAGCCCTTATGATAAATCTGAAGCTAAATATAATTGAAAAAAAGGAGGATGGAGGGGTGGCCATCACAGGCCGACAGAAATAGATCGGATCATTTGATTTTTGATGTAGCAAATGACAAACAGGATCCAGTGACTGAAAGAGCCACGTGAATTCCTGACAGTGGTGCATGTTTTTCAACTGGAGCCCTTCCCAGGGCCATTCTGAGCTCGGCTTTAAAACCCTTCCTGGTGAGGGTGGTTTCCTGCTCGCAGCTGTGTTGTGTGAGCTGGGAGCTGATTCAGAGAGCTCAGATCTCCCCCAGAACAGAAGGAATAATTCAGTAATTCCCCACGTGCCAGGACACCTCCATCCCTCATCTCTGCCCTTTGAGCTGTTCTCCAAAAGGCAGCCCGAGTTGATCTTGACTCTGCTTGGCATTTTCCTTTCTCTGAACTATTCCATCTCTAGCTGGGCTGGTGGTACTGGGAAATCCCATGGCAGAGCTGACTTCAGTTCTCGTTTGTTGAGCTTTTCCTCTTGCTCAGAGGATGAGCAGTGCCAGGTTGACCTGTAACTATTCTGTCAACAGGCTCTGTTTACACAGAGGGCGATTTTAGTGGAGCCAGGTTTCGGTAAATTGTGCTTACAAGCGACTTCACTGGTGGCTTGTCTTTCATGTGAAATGAAGGCTTTTGTGATTCCAAGGTGTGCAGACAGGATTTCAGGCCTGTCAGCTTGTGGCAGGAGGGAGAACATTCTTCTTGTCCCAGCAGAGGATCTTTTTAAGTCTGATCACTTGCAGATAGGGTTTTTCAATTCAAAAGAATTTTCTAAGTGACACGACTGAGGCTTTTTGTTGTTGTTGTTGTTGTTGTAATGTTTGTTTTGGTCCCACTGAATTCTCCCTGTGGCAGCACCAGCTTTGCTGTGACCGGCAGTGTCATCCCCGGGGTCTGGGAAGAGCCATCCCTCTCTCCCAGCGCAGCTTTTGGGTGGGAATGCTGATTTTATTGGCTTGGGCTTTGGGAAGGTGTTAAAAGTCCTGTGAGATCATCAGGGGTGTGGCACAGTTCTGCAGTGTGATTATCGGAGGCTTTCCTCCCATTATTTTCAAATGGACGTGCCGGATCCGAGTTTGGGGAAGCTCCGCTGAGCCTTTGAGAGCGGGAGCCCGGCGCGCCGAAGTCAGGCGTGAAGCTGCAGCGTCTTTGCAAAAGCCTGCAAGAGCTGGGTGGGAGCCAGCGGCGGATCGGCTTCTCCCGGAGCTCGGGGGAGTAGCCGTGGAGCGATTCCTGCCTTCTCTCTGCTCCGCGGAGCTGCGCCCGGTGCCCGGGGGCGTTTGGGCATTCCCGGGAGTGCGGCTGTGGATGCTGCCCTGCTCTGCGGCGCCCTGCGAGGAATTGCAGTCAGCTCCTGCGTTCTGGCTCGCCCCTTCTTCAGCAGCTGCTCCTGGGCGCTTTGCCTTTTCCAGAGCAGGAAGCTGTCATTGTGGGAGGTTGGATTTTCCCCTCAGACCGTGCAAAGTTCTGCCTCCAAAGCAGCAGGGAATCATCCCTTCTTTTCCACTTTTTTCCTATCCTTAACATTTTTCTTGTAGCTCCTTCCTTTGAGGAGTTGCAGTGTCGTGCTCAGCTGAAATTTAATCTGATGAACTGCATGTTCTTTTTGATAAAAATAAGGAAAAGTGAGGTTTGAAAGTGAGGTTTTAATATTTGTCTTCAGATCTCCGTGCTGTTCAGGAGGTTCCTTTTCCCTCTGTCCTGTGCTCAGGGACTTCCAGCTTTCCCTGGGCTTGTCACAATAAAAATGGAATCGTTTGGAATTTTGTTGTTCTCACTCACTGTAGAGTTCAAAGTGTGGAATAAAACCCCTCCAGACTGATTTCTTTCTCTGTTTTGACTGCAGTAACACAAGCAGCAATAAACCAATTTATGTATATTTACAATTGATCTTTTCCTGAATTCTGTCAATGGCAGCTGTAGAGACAGTGACAAAAAAAGTTGCTCTTAGAATGTCAAAGGTTTTAGTTTATAAGTAATAGCTCTGGAACTCAGCTTTGCTTGCAGGGTCTCTAAGTTTGAGCTTGTTTATGAAGTTATTTTGCTGTTAGATTGCCATGGTCTTTTTAATGCTTTTGATGCTGTTTTATGCACAACTCCTTTCCATTTTATCCTTTAGAAGACATGGTTTTATTCCTAATTCCTTTTTTCCTCAACATGAAGACTTAGGAGAGTGCTTTCCTATGAAATAACAGAAATATTGTAGTTATTTCCATTTCCTGTCAATTTCTATTTTTATGATGAAGATTAAACCCTGTGTGTAAAAGTCTTGTTTAAAGTGCATGAACTGAAAGAGTTGTACAAAAACTTTTTTAATTGATCCAAATTCAGAGTATGATGTTTTTTGATCTTGATTCTTTCCAGACTATGAGAAGACAAAGAAATGAAGTGGTTGTGGAGTTGAGAAAGGTGAGATGACCCGACATTATTATTCTTCTATTTTATATTATTATTCTTTTATTTTATATTATAGTTCTTACCAAGTGGGATTTGACTTTGTTGTTACTCCAGTAAAATACAAGAGTTTTTGTTAAAGACCCAGAAGTTCTGAAGTTTCAGGAATTCAACAACTTTTGTCCTGAAAACCAGGAGTTTGTTTGTAACCTAATCAAGGGAATCGTTCTTGCACTTCCAGAGGTTTTTAAAGATTTATACAAAGCTTGGTTTTTCCTTTGAAAATCATCTGCAGGCAGAAAGTTATTTCCTTACAAGTAAGTGTGGGAGAGTGTGAAGGTAACGCGGGAACTGTTGGAGAAAAGGAATCACAACTGGAATTATTTTTCTTCTGAGCTGAGCAGAAAACCTCTGGGAATTGCTGTGTCCCGTTAGAGATGATGACAAATAAATAGGAATGTTGATGGATGTGTGCACGTCAAGCTTCCAGCACAAGTTGGATGCAGGATTTTTTGGGAAGAGTTCCCAAAATGTGCTTCTCCGTGCAATCCTTTCCAACATTTTTTGGAAAATTTAAGTGTCACTGATGGTGTATTTACAATTGTTTGAAACAGAAGCTTCTTTTCCCTTCTTAAACCCCCCAGCACCCCTAAATCCAAATTTTAAAGGTATTCCATCATTTTTCTCTTTAAGAACAAAAGAGATGAGCATCTCCTAAAGAGAAGGAATGTTCCCCATGAAGATATCTGTGAAGATTCTGATATAGATGGGGACTTCAGAGTGGTAAGAATTAACTCTCAATAATTTCTTCTTTTTGCATGCTTCAAAGACATTTGGAGTTTCTAACTGCTTTTTGTCTCTGTTTTCTAGCAAAACACTTCTTTGGAGGCAATAGTACAGGTAAAAAACAATTAAATTGTTTGAATATTCTTCATGGCACGATGACAGATGTGTGAAAAATCTCATTTTTCTTATTTTAGAATGCTTCAAGTGACAACCAGGGTATTCAGTTAAGTGCTGTGCAGGCAGCAAGGTAAGAACACACTTTGCTCAAATATCCTGATTTTACTCTTATTTTAGATAAATCATGCTCTTAAGGTCAGAAAATGCTGTCCAGCTTAACTGAAATTGTATTAACTGATTTTTAAAAGGAAAATAGGACTTTAAAGAAATCCGAACACACAGTCTTTTTAAGAAGTGTTGTTATTCTTTACATGTTAAATGTGTGGATTTATCTTGGTGCAGAAGTGATGCTTCTCAGGCAGTAAAATACACACTGTAAAGGACCGTAAAATCTTTGGCTTTAAGTGCAGAAAGAGCTGAGAAAGCTCCTCTGCTTTGGGTGGAGAAGGAAGAAGCTGTAGGAGTTGAAACTGAATAACTCATCTTTTATTTTCCTGACGGGTGATAGGGGAGAAAACATGGAGTGAAATGCCCAACGGATGTAATGGCTTTGCTTTTCCAGTGGCTCAATGATTTCACTTTGGGGGATTATTTTCACTTAAAGAGGGGTGATTATTTTCACTTAAGTCCTGTGGGTCTTTGGAATTCTTGGGAATTCCGGGAGAGGAACTCTTGGGAAGGAATTCCCAGCCCAGCAGGAGCAGTTTGATTGTTGGGGCTCCATTCCCAAACTCAACCACTGGAAGCCTTTACTGACCTGCTCCAGTGGCAGCACTGATCCCCTTTTGAGGGGAAAGTTGGATTAAACAGCTCCCTGTTCCTTTCCAGGCAGGATTTGTCTGTAATTTGGGGTTTTTTCCCATTTCCCTGTACAGGAAGCTGCTGTCCAGTGACCGCAATCCACCCATTGATGACCTAATAAAATCAGGAATTTTACCTATCTTAGTGCACTGTCTTGAAAGAGATGACAAGTGAGTATTGCCAAAACTCCAAATTACTGCACCAGTTCTCACTGTGTAGCTGATGTGCCACGGATCTGAATAATAATTACTGTGGATTTTCTTTCCCTGCAGTCCTTCCTTACAGTTTGAAGCTGCGTGGGCTTTGACAAACATTGCCTCTGGAACCTCGGAACAAACCCAGGCTGTAGTTCAATCCAGTGAGTCCTGCAGGGTGGATTCGCTTCCATCCACATCTGGGATTTGGTTGGGATCAGCTTGGAATCAGGTTGTCAGTCAAGGCCCTGAGGGAGCTGCTGCCAGGTCTTTACCTCACACACCTGGTTTTGGCTTCATTTTCCCAGGGTTTAAACCCACTTGGGTTTCCTAATGGGGAGCGACAGCTGGAAACTCAAAATCTCTTAGCGGAGTTGATACCTGCTGGTTTCCAGTTTTCAAACTTCAAAAAAACCCACCAAAAGTCACCAAAAACCTTGAAATAAAGCCAAACAACCCCTCTGAAAAACTCTCAGTTGTGAAGAGGGAAGAGTATGCATGGACCAGAGGGTGCCTGACCCTGACCTTTTCCAAAATCAAGTTGAATTAAAAACCCTGTCCTTCCTATTTTGAGGTATCTGAAACGTGGGCAAGAACTGTTGTTGGAATCTGAGCTGCCAGGCAAGGTAAACTTTGTTCTGGGCTCCAGGCATGTCCTGAAGCAGAGCTGCTCTTGCTAAATCAAAATTAAGTGGGCAGGGTTTTTAATCGAGTGAACAAACCGGAGATTCTTGAAGAGTCAAAGATGCCGTGAAATGAGTTTTTCCTAAAATTTTAGGGAAAAAATACACAAAAGTTACGTTGGCTGCAGGATCAGTTGCTTCTGCGTTTGCTAACTCAGTGTTAAGGGCCTGTGAACTTTGATAAAATTTGGTTTTCACCCTTATAGGATGTACCTTTGGTAAAACTTCTACATTTTTCTCCATCTTCTTCCTTTCCCAGTTGCAACCTGAGTTTTCTTTGGGAGATCTAATTAATAGATAATCTATCCCACCCCTGAAATTAAATCTAATTTATCAATGGATTGAGCACTTTTTCAGTGATTTCTGTAGGTCTGTATTGCACTACTCTGTTAGTCAATTTAATAGCTGTGGCATATGAAACTATGATTTATTTCAATTTAAAACATGGTCTGTTGTAATTTTTCCATAAGAATTTATTAATCTGCTTGCTGGAGATGTTTTCTTCTCCTTGCATATGGACACTCTAAATACCTTTATTTAGCAGGAAATAAGAATCCTGCTGATTTGTTGTTTCTCTAGTAAACACATGGTTTGCATTAAGAAAAAATCTAACTAAAAATTTCAAATTTCTCTTGAAATACCTGAAGCAAATGGGCTCCTTACAGACTGAGCTATTATGTAAGCCAGCACCTCAGTGCTGGGGGAGAATAAACCAGGATCAATTATGCAAATGTGGATTCCTTTCCTGCCCTCTTCCTACATTCCCACTCCTTAATTCCCACTCCATTCCTGCTCCTTCTCGACTTGCTTCATTTGAAGGCTGAGTTTGGTCTTTGCTGTTACTTTGCACTTGGGTCTGGTGCATAACTTAGCAGAGAATTTCTGAGTTCAATAAATGGAACTAAATTTGGATCCTGACGAGCTTCAATAAACTTAAGACTCGCAAACAAATTAAATGTCAGGGGTTTAATATTCTCAAGTGCAGGCTCTGTAAGATTATGCAGCAAAGGAAGAATTCCTGCAGTGTTTTATTTTAGTATCACCTGGGAAATTAGTGAAGCTTTGACCAGTTCTTAACAGGAGAGAAATGTCTTGTGTGAGAGTTCATTCTGTGAATGATTTGCTCTTTTGAAATGTATTTTTTTAACCATTTCCCTGGGTTGTTTTTGTGCCTTTCAGATGCTGTGCCGCTTTTCCTGAGACTGCTGCATTCACCTCATCAAAATGTTTGTGAGCAGGCAGTGTGGGCTTTAGGAAATATCATAGGTGGGTGTTCCTGCTGCCACCACCAACCTCTGGGGAGGTTTTACTGTTATTATTGTCCTCCTGCCACCACCAGCCTCTTTATTATCCTTTATTAAATTCTGGGGACCTTTTATTATTGCTTGGAAATTTTGCCAAGGAATCTTCAGGGATATGTTGGGCTCTCACTGGTCTTGGTGGCCTGGTCCTGTCTGCCACCCTTTTCCCTTACCCACCACCATAAATCCGTAAAAGATGGGATGTTTTGTGTTAAAATCTCTCTCTGATGGGATGCTTTCTGTTCAAATCTCTGATGGGATGTTTTCTGTTCAAATCTCTGATGGGATGCTTTCTGTTCAAATCTCTCTCTCGTGGGATGTTTTCTGTTAAAATCTCTCTCTGATGGGATGCTTTCTGTTAAAATCTCTCTCTGATGGGATGCTTTCTGTTAAAATCTCTCTCTGATGGGATGCTTTCTGTTCAAATCTCTGATGGGATGTTTTCTGTTCAAATCTCTGATGGGATGCTTTCTGTTCAAATCTCTCTCTGATGGGATGTTTTCTGTTCAAATCTCTCTCTGATGGGATGTTTTCTGTTCAAATCTCTCTGATGGGATGTTTTCTGTTCATATCTCTCTGATGGGATGTTTTCTGTTCAAATCTCTCTGATGGGATGTTTTCTGTTCATATCTCTCTGATGGGATGTTTTCTGTTCAAATCTCTCTGATGGGATGTTTTCTGTTCAAATCTCTCTGATGGGATGTTTTCTGTTCAAATCTCTCTGATGGGATGTTTTCTGTTCAGATCTCTCTGATGGGATGTTTTCTGTTCAAATCTCTCTCTGATGGGATGTTTTCTGTTCAAATCTCTCTGATGGGATGTTTTCTGTTCAGATCTCTCTGATGGGATGTTTTCTGTTCAAATCTCTCTCTGATGGGATGCTTTCTGTTCAAATCTCTCTCTGATGGGATGCTTTCTGTTCAAATCTCTACACTATGGGATGTTTTCTGATTGTCCCCCACAGGTGATGGACCCCAGTGTAGAGATTATGTCATTAGTCTTGGAGTAGTGAAGCCACTGCTGTCCTTCATCAGCCCCTCCATCCCCATCACCTTCCTCAGGAACGTCACCTGGGTCATGGTCAACCTGTGCCGCCACAAAGACCCCCCTCCACCCATGGAAACCATCCAGGAGGTGATGGAATTGCTCTGCAGTGGGGTTGGCTTCCAGCTGGGCCTTTGGCTGCTCTAAAAATAACCCTCAGGTGTTTCTTTCCCCCCTCAGATCCTGCCGGCGCTCTGCGTTTTAATTCACCACACGGATGTAAATGTGAGTGGCCCCTCTCAAAGCCACTTCCAGCTTCTGCTGTGGCTTTTTAGCTGAAATGTAAAATAAAATCCAAATCTGTGATGCTGCCTTCGGTTAGGAGAAACTTCTTTGGATAACTGTTAACTGCTTATTTTAAAATAGTGATGTTGTTTTTAAATAGTGATGTGTTTTCCCCGGTATTTCTGTCTATTTTGTCTGTTTATTTGCATGTACTTTCCCTGCACTTATAAGTGAAACTGCATTTTATTTTTATTTATGTGAGCATTCATTCACGGAGAAATACAGGAATTTTTTTACCTAGCACTTAAATTTGTAATGAAAATCAGCGTGGCTGAAAGAAAAATCAGTGTCTGCTGCACATGTCAAATGTCAGGGTTAGATGTAATTTCTGAGGTGTGTTAAATATGAACATTGTTATTTAAAAGTGAGCAAAACTTTATTGAAATTATGGAATAAGTCAGCTTTTTGTCTGAACATAAATCAGAATTTAAGATTAATTCTTTGCTTCCTAAAAAAGTTATAGCAGAGTCAATGGCAACAGTGCCCTGCAAAAAATGTGTCTATATTAACTTTATTATTCCTATAGCAATTATATGATTTAATTTCTTGTCTCTAAGGAGGTGAAATTAAGTTGTTGGTTTTTTTTAATTTTTGAAATGCCTGTGTTGGCGAGCCAGTCAAGAGCTGTCAGCTGCAACAACACTCGCTCAATAGTTCTGCAAGCTGTCAGTGGAAATGCTCACATTTCCTGCAGCCTGAACTGCTTTTCTGCGTGTGAACGCACGCACGCATTAATTCAAATTTACTGCAAGTGTAGCCGTAAATGTCGATTATTTTGGAGCTCTTCCTGTGCTGTTGACAGAGCTGTTACTTTCTCCTGTCAGATATTGGTAGATACAGTCTGGGCACTCTCCTATCTCACGGATGCTGGCAATGAGCAGATCCAGATGGTGATAGACTCTGGAATTGTCCCTCACTTGGTTCCTCTCCTCAGCCACCAGGAAGTCAAAGTCCAGGTGAGTTGGGATCCCGTGGAGCAAGCGCCCCCCAAAACGTGCTACCACAGAAAACGCTTTCTTTTTATAGCTCACATTGAAATGTAAGAGAAGATTTGTTTCCTGTGTGCTGCAGCGTTTGCATAAAAGCCTTTATGTGCCCAGCTTTGCTGAGGAGCTGTTGTTTAGGAAGGAAATGTTTTGTTTCCAGACGGCTGCGCTGAGGGCTGTGGGGAACATCGTCACCGGCACCGACGAGCAGACACAGGTGGTTCTCAACTGTGAAGCTCTCTCGCATTTCCCAGCACTTCTGACACATCCCAAAGAAAAAATTAATAAGGTGAGCAACACCAGGGGTTTTGCCTGATTGGTAGCTTTTGTATTTTTGGGTTCCACGTTGTGTAGTGTCATAAAGATGTGAATAATTGACTCCTTCCACCGGTTTGTGGCAAATTTCAGCAAGTGCTGTTCCTTTTTGTCTGGAAATTATTATGCCCAGGGAAGTCTCTTAGAAGCTGCAGAGGAATGTCCGTATTTATAGGAAATCAAAGCTTTCTCTTATAAATCTGGCTGTTGGCCTAAAAGTTGGGAGTTCTCCATAGGCGAAATGTCGCCTGGATTGAACCGACTCTCTTGGAAGTGATGACACGGAGATAACTGGGCGCGTGTGGATGGAGTGTGTGTGTGAGAAAGGGAATTTCGGGGCTGGGGGTTGTGTGGGGGTGTGAGGGGGGCTCTCGTGGGGGCACTGATGGCAGTGCTGAGCCAGGAGTGCATCTGAGGCGTGTTGGGCACCCGCGGGGCCCCTCTGCGGCACCGCCGGTGACGAAAGCCCCAGAGGAGCCCACCAGGAGAGCCCCAGGCAGCCCAAATCTCTCCCAGGGCCACCAGTGGTCCTGTGATCTGATCTCAGAGAGTCAGCACGAGAAGAGGAGCTTTGCTGGATGTTAAATGTTCTCGTTCGGGGAGGTTGAGAAGGGAATTGAGCGGGGGGGAATTTCTAGGAAGGGAGGAATCCATCAGCTGGAGGATTTTAAAAGGTTGATACTCTGAATATACTTAAAATTATATTTGAAACTGTTACTTCTTGGCTAAAGCTTAGATTCCCACTCTAAAAGGGAGGTGAGGGCTCTGAAATGAGTTCAAGGAGGGGCTGCTGGGGAAGAGATCTGGTCTTGCTTTCCCAGACAGAGGATTGCCTGGGAGGAGAGTCCTGGGCTTGTGGACAGAACGAGCATAAAGAGTCATAAATTTCAGAGTATTGTGGAAAATCAAATGTTTAATTAACAATGCTGCATTTTCCTGAAGCTAAGAGGAGGCTAAGGAAGGAGGCAAAGAACTGTCTCCTGCACTGTCATGTCTGGAGTACAGCATTGGTCAGGCAGCTGGCCATCAGCTGGAATCTGCTTATTGCCAGTGCTGGAAGCAATCAGAAGTGCTCGTTTGGCATTTTCTGCCTCCAAATAATTTTCCCTTTTAATTTGAAGTATTTGCTTGAAGCTGGTAAAAGTGAAAGACTGAGGAGTCTTGTGGAGTCTCCAAAGAGGTGAGATTGTCCCTTTGGTTTGTCTTGGCAAGAATTCAGCTCTGCCCAGTCAAGCTGATGGAGTGCTTGGCTGTGTCTGAGGTTGGCCAGTTGCAGTGGACATTATTTCTGTAGAATCCTTCTGTGAATTAATCCCTGATCTTTCATTTTGCAGGAAGCAGTGTGGTTCCTATCTAACATCACTGCAGGAAACCAGCAGCAAGTTCAGGCAGTAATAGATGCAAACCTTGTTCCAATGATAATCCATCTTCTAGATAAGGTCAGATGCCAAGGACTGGTGTTGGGGCTTCAAATCCTGCGTTCTTTTCCACCTGTCGGGTGTTGGTGTCTTTCAAAAAGTGACTTCCCAAACCACTCTCTGCTGTGGCAGAAAGAAGGAACAGCTAAAAACACGTGGGAATTATTTAAGGGAAAAACCAACTAACACAGAGCTGGTCACGAATAGCTCTGTTAATTGCCAATTTATGCATCTGTGGGAAAAGATTGGAGAGTTTTCCATGCAAAACTCCCAAGCCCCGGGTGCAGCGTGCGCCGGGGTTCATCACTGCTCTCCCTGGAGGATGTGCCAGCTGCTGCTGAGGACGGGCAGGCTGCAGTGCTGCAGCCCTGCTGTGTTTGCTGGAAACCAAATTCCCTCCCCTGGAAGATGAGTTGCAGTCCCTGGCTGGAGGGGAGGCCTGAAGGCGGGGAGGCTCCCACGGGAGGGGATTTATTTGTTACTCTCACAGAAAACTGCTACAGTGGCAGCGTGCAGGGGGGACTGGAACAAGGGCAGCTTGTGGGGATCCTGCCTGGCACGAGCCCTGGAATGACTGGTGTGCCTCTGGTTGTGCTTTCAGGGGGACTTTGGGACTCAGAAGGAAGCTGCTTGGGCAATAAGCAACTTAACAATCAGCGGGAGAAAAGACCAGGTGAGCCCAGCTTTGAGAAAACTTCCAGTTCCTGTCTTGGGAAGTGCTGGGGCTGTGATGTCTCTGTTCCTTCAGTGTAACTTTCCCTTCTCCACAGGGGAGTTAAGAGTGACCTTCCTGTCATTCTGGGGTCACCTGGGATCAGGAGCATCCCTGGGGCTTTGCTTGGAGGCTCTGTGGGGGTGACTGACTTCAGTCAGGCTCTGATGGGATTCTCCAACATTGCACATTTCTTTTTGCCTTTCTTTAATAAGGATGTGACAATTCCAAGGACAGTCACCAATGAGTCCACAGGTCTCTTGTAAGCCCAGAGTGTGAGGTTTGTGGCAGGGTTGGGGTGCTGCTGTCACTTCAGAGATGAGGCTGAAACTCCTTATCCAACACTGGAAAATTCACAGTATTTGCTCCTTGGGTGTTGTAAATCTCAAATCTGTTAATAGTTTATACCCAAATGTTACCTTTGGGTATAAACTCCAAAAAGGGAGTTTTATAAGCTCCAAAAAGGGATTGCTCTGAGCTGGGTGGGTGATTTTGAATGCTTGGATTTGCTGGGATGTGTGTGGTGCTGCTGCCTCGTTCCTGCAGTAACTCTTGGCTTTTCCCCCTCAGGTGGCTTACTTAATTCAACAAAATGTAATTCCTCCCTTCTGCAATTTGCTGACAGTAAAAGATGCACAAGTTGTGCAAGTGGTTCTGGATGGACTAAGTAATATATTAAAAATGGCTGAAGAGGAAGCAGAAACCATAGCCAATCTTATAGAAGAGTGTGGAGGTAGGAAGAGCAGGATTTTAGTAACTTTTCCAGGGGTTGCTGCTTTGGCATCCAGCTTGTGTTGGGTTTATTGTTGGCACAGATATTTTAAGCAAACCTGCTTTAAAGCGGCCTTTTCATGCCTATCAGTTGAATATCCACAGCTTTTCCTAAGTTCATGATCAAATGTGGAGGAGCAGGATGATGGGAGTAAAGTTCATTAGGTGCTAATTTTGTAACAGTCTGCATATTAGACAAATTAGTCTAATTAACAGAAACTAAATTAGTCAATGTGGAGGTGAAGTACTTACCTGAGTCATGCACAAGTCATGTCCAGGTGAGCTTGGAAAAAACAATTCTACATGCAATGGTTGTAAAAATGTAATAACTTCAATTTCCTCGTGGCTTCGAGACTTTCTCCATGTTGGTTGTGGTTTAAGTTGACTGAAACTTT
The DNA here is from genome assembly GCA_013390105.1 of Tichodroma muraria. Classification (NCBI taxonomy): domain Eukaryota; kingdom Metazoa; phylum Chordata; class Aves; order Passeriformes; family Sittidae; genus Tichodroma; species Tichodroma muraria. The sequence continues at coordinate 51,249 of WAAG01020643.1, forward strand.
TCAGGGACGGGAGAACAGTGATAGTAAATTTGGGCACAGGACAAAAACCATGGAATTTGTTAACATGGAGTAGAATAATCTGTAAAGTATCAAATCTTGAGGGAGGGCAGAAAGATGAAGTGATGGCTGGGGGGAGAAAAGAGGTGTTTGTGCCAAACTCTGCTTGTCAAAGCTTCAGAAAGATTTCTGTGTGCTGAGCATCTGTGTTTATTTGTATAAAATACATATAAATATGCCAGGTGGGTTTAACAGCATCTTACTCATAACCGGATTACCCATGACTCTGTTCCCAGATGTGTTTCTAATTTCTTTGTCAGAAGTTGTTTGGCCTGAATTTGGTGTTCTGAGATCTCTCGTGTTTCGGTTGCAGGCCTGGAGAAAATTGAGCAGCTACAAAACCATGAAAATGAAGACATCTACAAACTGGCCTATGAGATCATTGATCAGTTCTTCTCTTCAGATGATGTGAGTGCAATTCCCTGCAGTGGGCTCGTTGTTTTCATTGCTGAATCTGCTCCAGGAGAGAGGCAGCAGCCCCAGGGCTGCTCTGCACACTTGCTGGGCTCAGGGAAGAGCGAGCCCTTGTTTGAACCTATTGCATCTCCTGCCATCGCTCACGATGAAGCATCTAAAGAAGATCTGATGCCTAATTTAAGCCTCATCTCTGGGGATTAAAATCCCAGGCTGTGAATAGTTCCCTTAACTCTCAGCTTGACATTTCCCGTTTGATAAGCTCCCTGCTGGCTCCAGGGCTGAGGCTGCTGCTTAAGAAACAAAGTAGTTGGAATATTTGAATAATTCCAGGGGTGGAATGTGCTGGTGAGGAATGCTGTTTCCTTTCAAACATGGGCAGCAACCGAGGGCAGGGTGGATTGTTTTGTGTGCACTGCCATGCAGAGCACTGCAGCCCTGGCACTCTGCCCTGCAGGGGGGGTTTCTGCTGGCTTGAAGAACTGCAGGAATGGCCGAGTTCAGCTGCATCCATGGCCTGCTTTCACTTGGGAGGTTCTTTTGTGCTGGAGTTTCACTTTTTTGATGTGGACAGTAAGATCCAAGTCTTGTTTAGCAGCTCAACTTTGGCATTTGCGGCTGGACTTGGAATTCGATCCAGCGTCAGTTTGGGAGCCACGGTTTGGGCTTTGTCCTTCCTTGGCTAAGTGGTGCTGGTCTTCTCCTAAGAACTGAGACGACTTCTGAGACTGCCAGAGGCTTTCCAGGAGGGAAAATTGTGTGAACGAGAGGGTCTGGGGTGCCGTGTAGCATTCCCTGGCGAATTACAGGCCGAAAAAACATTTGGGTTTGAATTACTTCATTTCAGTGCTCTCGCTGAATTAGGGGAGGCATGGCAGGACTGGATGCAAGGAGGTGAAGAGGGAGCTGCTTTTGGGGTTGTCCAGCTCCTTGTAGGGAGCTTTTGTTGTGTCCCTGCTCACGATGTTCCCGTTGCATTCCAGATTGATGAAGATCCAAGCCTTGTTCCAGAAGCAATCCAAGGCGGAACGTTTGGTTTCAATTCATCTGCCAATGTACCAGCAGAAGGGTTCCAGTTTTAGAGTGGTATTTTGGAAGTTTAGGTACAATGCAGCACTGAATAAAAAAAAAAAAAAGGTTTGATCCATCAATCTTGGCTCATGGGATCCGCTGCTGCATTAAATCGGGAAAGTAAATGTGAAGATTTCATTTGGAATCACAGAAAAGCCCAAATGAAGTCAAGATGGCGAGTGGGTGCGAGTGAGAATGAGTGGCAAAACGTAACGACAAACTTCACACTGAATGCTTCTTTAGATTGTTCAAAGAAAAAAGGGCTACAGGTCACGGATCTTCAGTGCCTGAGAAGGAACACCGGCCTCCCGGAGCCACGGGGGGACGCAGTACTCTCATCATCAGCCTCGTAAGCATCCGAGAGCAGGCTGCCCGCCCAGCAGGGAGAGGAGCCCAGGCCTTGCTCTGAAGCCCCGTGTGAATGGCCAGCGTGGAGTGAGTGTCTGCAGCCGCGGGGCCGCGCCGGGCGGGGCCGCGCCGGGCGGGCCGGCGGTGCGCCGAGTGGTTGTGATGTGTCTGTGAACGCGTGCGAGCTTGAGGCGCCTCCGGGGGCTGAGAAACCTAAAATCATCCAATGAGTTCTTAAGTGTCGACTTACACTGGACACACCGAGACCGGTTTAGCAGCAGACTCTGGTTTACTCCTGCAGCCTGTGTTTTATTCTTTTTGGTTTTTTTTTGTTTTGCTTCCTTTTCCTTTTTTTTTTTTTTTTTTTTTTTTTTTTTTTTTTTTTTTTTGTTTTGTTTTGTTTTGCTTTATTTTCCCCCTCTTCTTTTTTTCTTTCAGTTCTTTTTATTTTCTTTTCCTGTTACGGCTTCTTAGTTGTTTGTAAAGTCAGAATTTCAGGAAGGCTTCCCTGTGCATTTGCACCAGATGAATGTTTGATGTTATGAAAAGCTTTTCCATATCATCAAAACTAATTTGTAGATTTTTGCATGGAAAAACAAACAAACAAACAAACAAAAAAAATCATCCATTTCCCTTCGAACTAGACTGTGTTGCAGTACACAAGTTGCCATAATAGGTAGAAAGCGGTAAAATGTGGTAATAAAACCTCATCCTTTTCATTTTCAAAGATAACATGAAGACCTTTGCATGTGGTAATCTCCAGCATAGTTCATTTTTAGATTTCGTTGAGTCCTGTAACCAAAATGTTTCTGTTGTGGTAGGATACCGTGCTGTGTTTCAATGTTACTTGTTTTCAAACTTTGTTTTCTATGAAAATGATATGGAAACGTCTAAAAATGAAATTTGGTGCATATGTACTGCTGAATAAAGAGCGAAAAAAAGAGGTGTGAATAGATGTACAAATCAAGTCATGGTTTGAACACCTTTAATATGCCTAATCCAATTGTTTTAGACTCTTTTTATCTTAGATGTAGGCAGCCATGAACAATCTATTTTGAGCCACTTTAGAGAGAAAGAAAAAAAACCAACAAACGCTTTGTATTTTTAAAACTTGCACAAAAAGGATGCAAGTGTTTTTATAATTGGAGGAATGCCTCAGTTTTGAGGTCGTGCACACTAAATTCAAGGTGATGTTACAAATTTGTACAAACTGAACTCTTGATAAGGTGGCTCATTGTAGGAAATGCTGTGCCTTCCCCTTTGAGCACAAGTGTTGCATGAACAACAGTTTGCTATAATAAAACATCCCAGGTTAGCCACCATTAGCATCTATATCTACCTTGTGTTTTCAAATCAGCTGGTAATTCTGAAACACTGTAGAATGGATAAAGATTATTTTGTGATCATAACTCTTTGTTGGACTAGAGTATTTTTGCAGCATTCCTTGTCATCAGAAACATGGTTAAAAGTTTAAAACTAGAAGCAGCGGAAAACTAGCTTGTGAATTTATCCAAGTAGAGTGCAGGCTAGGCTGTCTTGGGGAAATAAACATTAAAACTTGCAACTCTGCTGCTCTGGCTGTTTCTTTGTAGAATATTCACGTTTTTTTACCATAAAAGACAGAGGTTGTTTGAAGAAAGTGACTTTTAAAGGCTGCGGGTCGAGGTTTTCGCCTGTTGAATGTTCCCGTGTTGCAGGCTGGGAGCACGGAGTTATTTTGCTATGTCTGTTTGAAAAATAACGATTTTACTTCAATTTGGCTGAACTCCCTCTGTGTGTTCACTAAATAAATCAGGGCTGTTTTCATGGGTCCAGGGAATCCATGGAGGAGGAGAAGGAAATCCTTTTTGTGCAAGTTCTAAGGAAAATTCTAACCAGTAAATTAGGATTTTCCCCCTTCAGACACCTCAGTGAGGGATGGTCCATAGAAAATTGCTGGGATTTTTACAAACCTTTCTTGTTGGGGTAAGAGGAGAACAGGTATTTGTGGCAACTTCTGTTTTTCTGAAAACAAAATACCACCAAAACTCTGTATTTAATGCCAAAAATGCCTTTTGGGGCACTTCCTGGCTATAATACAACTGCAGAAAATTCCCTTGAGCTGGTGCTGTTCCAGCTTTTACGCTTTTTTGGTGGGTTTGGGGTGGGTTTTTAAATGTCACCCAAATGTGGGAATCTGGAATATTCCAGCTTCCCAGGGAATATTCACAGGGTTGGCCCCACTGGGGCTCTCCCGGAGCGACCCTGAGGCCGCTTTGTGCGATGCCTTTCCTCCCAAAATTTGCATTTTGAGGTGATGCCTTTGATTTCATTGTTGGGGAAAGGGGGATTTGTTCGGGAATCTTGGGATGCAAACAAGAAATAATTTGGGAATTGCCTCCGATCACTGAGTTTGGATGTTGTATCCATATCTATATGTTATATATATATATTAAAATGTCCTGTATTTTGAGGTAGAATATTCTCTTCTGAGTTTAGGATAGCAAATAGAAAAATCTTTAAAATATTAAAAGGATGAAAATTAATCTACTAATCAGCTGTGCCAGGTGGGAATTTTTGTTTTATTTTAAGGAAGGAAATAGCTACCCTGGAGTTTTAGGATCTGGGAAGAAGTGGAAAGGCGTTTCTTGAGAGAGGATGGTCCTTTCTCTGCTGGAATTGGAATTACCCCTGGCTCTGAGAAGCTTTTCAGCATTCCCTGGATCCCGGAGCCCTGGACAGACCTCATCCCATCTTCCTCCCAGGCATTCCCAGTAAGTTGAATTTCTGAGAACTTTTCTAAGAAATTCACCCAGTGAATTCCTGCTTTGGCAGCGGGGCAGGCTGGTAAAAATCCCAATTCCTGCATAGCTCAGTCAGATAACGAACAAATTAAAGGCATTTCAAGGAAAATGAAACCCTGGCGGAGTTACTTTATAACTTTAGGATGTCTTCAGATTAAAACTCGGAGACTTTTTGCCACTTTTAACTATAAATGTTTCCTCAGCTCTGCGTGTCACCAACTTCTGGCAGCAAAGCTGCTCCCGAGGCTGGAAGCAATTAGAGGAATTCTGCATCTGGATCGAATATTGGTGAGAGGGAACTTAGTAGCTGCAAACGTGTCAAGTTTACAAACTCGGGGTAAGTTGTAGCTACTGCTCCACTCGGGGGGCACGCAGAAATCGTTGGGAAAATTAAAATTGCTGCATTACTCGCAGAAAAGCTGCTGGAAGCTTAGTTTCCTTCAAATAATTCCCATTTTTGCTTGTCAATCCATTATAAATCCTGTATTTATCCTTGCTGGTTTGGTGTGCCCCAAAGCTGAGGAAAACCTCTCCTTAAGTTGTAATTAAAATGTCAATGCTTTCAGTTCCAAGTTTCTATAAAGCACAAAAAGCTGCTCTTACTAAAAAAGGACCAATTTTGGGAAACTTTAAATGCCGACTCTTGGTAAACGTGTTCCAGAAGTTTTGTAATTTGATGGAAAGGAAAATGAGGGGCAGAATTCTTATCAGCAATACGGGTCATGAGTTAAATCCATGATTAAATTCCTGGAATGGCAGTCTGCACTTGAAACGTTGCTTCATCTTCAATTCCTAATTTAAGTACATAAAATAGATGAAAACCAACATAAGTTCTTACTGTCAGTTGCGGTATTCTCAATATTGTGAATTATTGTCAAAAGCTCCCTTATTTTGTGCTCCTGTCGTTTTCCCATTAAGATTTTCCTGATGTGTTGGGAAATCTCTGATTAGAGCTTGAGGGGGTTTATTATTTGAAATGTAATTCTAGCTGTTTCCCAGATATTTGTGTAGTATTCTCTACACAGTAGTTTTGGGTAAGTTTTGAATGATGGTGCATTATGATTTACATCACAACATTCGATGAGTTTCATTTCTCTTTCAAATTCACTTTGTAACAGCTGAGAGTAACGTCAGTGAACTGTAAATTAATACAGAATAATGTGGAATATGAGAAAAGCCTTCACTGGGCGCTTCTCTGGGCCTGCCCACCCTCCCAGGGCGGAATTCCTTCCCAAAATCCCGCCCAGCCCTTCCCTCTGGCGGTGGGAGCCATTCCCTGTGTCCGGGCACGGCTGAAAAACCTCTCAGCTGTCTCGGGCGCCAAGGCAGATACATGAGCTTCAGAGAAAAGGCGAAATAATTTCAATCTCCGTGGTCAGCAGCTGGCACAAGGTGCGGTGGGATCTCCGCAGCAGAGAGAAGGTGCCGTGTCTCCCGTTTTCCCCCTTCGGGGTGAATTTTCCCGCGGACTGTGGAGAGGAATGGAGCAGAGCGGGGATGAAGGCGCGGCTCCCGCTGCGAGTCCTCGCTGCGCACGGAGCGGGATCATCTCACCTCCGCTGCTCCATCCCCTGAGCCTGCAGATTCCTGCCCGGGGAGCGCCTTCCCTTTCCCGGGGAGCCCCTTCCCTTTCCCGGGGAGCCCCTTCCCTTTCCCGGGGAGCCCCTTCCCTTTCCCGGGGAGCCCCTGCTCCCGCCGAGCTCCTCCCGCGGCTCCGCCATCGCAGCGCCACAAGCCCCGCTCCTGCCGGCCGAGGGAGGGACGGACCCTGCGGGCCCTGGCGGCGGTCCCGGCCCTCGGCTCCGGCCCGCCCTCTCTCCATCCCTTCCCTCAGTTCCACCTCTGCTCTCCCTCCCTTTCCTCCCTCGGCTTTATCCCCTCCCTCAGCTCCGCCCGTTCCCGCCCCCGCTCCCGCCATTGGCATTCGAGGCCCGCGGCCGTTACCGGGAGGGGCGGCGGGGGCGGCTCCACGGCCGAGCGGAGCCCCCGGGAGGGGCCCAGGCGGGAGCGGAGCGTCCCCGCAGCCTGAGGGGCCCGGCCCGGGGAGCGCCGCGGGGCTCGGGGCCGCGTTAAGCGCCGCTTTTCTCCTGTTTCAGCTCGTTCCTGCCGCTGTGCCTCGCAGGTCTCCGGTGCGGGTCCCTCGCCCAGCCGCTCGTGCGGGGACGGCGCCCATCGGTCCCCGGAGTCCCGGAGCTGCAGGGGACAGGTCAAGGTGTGCTCCTCCCTCTGGCTCCGCTGCCCGGACTGTGCGGTAAATAACAGGTAAATGCTCGTGGCCAGAAGCTTTGACAGAATTATGAGGGATGGAGAGTTAGTCTTGGCAATGGAAGCGAGAGATAGAGGGGGATATAGAATCATAAAATACCCTGAGGGTATTGCAAGGGATCCACCAGGATCACCAAACTGCTCGTTTCTAACTGCTTTCCTGAAGTTCGGTTTTAAAATTTAAAATTATACCAGCGTAGGTTCCTGTTGTAAACGTCTGAACTGAAGTGATGCCTGTACCCTGATTGAAAAATCTCTGAGATTGAGGCAGAGTATGCCATTAATAAAACACCACAGTTGATCCTTTGGCCTCATTTCACCTCAATTTCAGCCCAGGGGCTGAGTCAGCAGCCCAGACTGCCCTCCCTGACTGACCCCAGCCTGGCTAGGCCAGCGAGATAAGCCAGGCTTATAGCACAGGCTGCTGTGCTCAGAGCTGATTTAACTCCCAAAGAACAGGCCCTGCCTGCTCAGCTCCTGCCTCCCCTCAGCCCGAGCCCAGCTGCAGAGCTCAGACCCTCAACCGATGGGCTTTGATCCTAAATGCTCCCACAGTTCCTTTTTGCAGTGTAGCAAAGCCCACAGAGCTGACTGGATCTGATAAAGGGGGCAGGACAGTGTGGCACAAAGAGAAGGGAATTTGGTACCAATTTCCCCATTCTTTAGCAGGAAAACCAGGATTATGATTTATTATGGAAACAGGCTTCAGTGTTACTGTTACTTGGGGCTTTGCAGTGTGATTTCACTCAGCTGGGAAATAGAACAAAGCAACGTTGCAGAGAATGGAAAGTGAAAGTTAATTTTTCAGTTTTGTGCTTAAAGTAACCCAGGAGTAATTCCTGGTGTGGTGTTGTCTGAGGGCTGCTGAGTTGGACTTTCTGTGCCAGAGCCTTGAGAGAGTTCCAAATGTGACTGACTGCTTAATGCACTTGTGACTATTTGATGTTACAAAAGTAACATTTGAAACAAGTGCGGGAGAGAAAAAAATCCTGTACTTCTGTTCAGATTGAAAATGTTACTCCTGGTGGGAGAAAATTTCCATAGCTCTGAGGTTATTTAGAAATTCCAGTTCTGGCTTTTACCACTCTGCTACTGTTTCCCACTGTAACCAGTATCTAGTGGCAGATTTGTGCTTTTCCTGGATTTTTAGGGGTTGGGTGCAGATACGGACATGGCTGGGTGAATGCTCTGAGCGCAGCCCGGACTCTGCCGAGCTCCTTCGAACCCTTGCTCGCTTCCATTGTGTTCCCCCCCCCACCCCCAAGTGCCGAGGTAGGGAATTCCCGGTCGGGAGATGCTGTTGGGGCTGGTGGGCGGCTGCAGCGAGGGGAGCTGAATCCCCGGTGAGCGTGTGAGCGTGAGCGTGTCCCCGGCAGGCCATGGAGCGGCTGGAGGAGGAGCTGACCTGCGCCATCTGCTGCGACATCTTCGCGGAGCCGCGGGTGCTGCCCTGCTCGCACACCTTCTGCCGGCCGTGCCTGCAGCGCCTCCCGCAGCGGCCGCCCGGCCGCCTCCGCTGCCCCAGCTGCAGGGCCCTCGTGGCCGTGCCCGCTGCCGGCCCCGAGGCGCTGCCCATCAACTTCGCGCTCCGGGCCGTGATCGAGAAGTGCCAGCAGGAGGAGCCGCCCGCGGCCGGGGCCGAGGCCGAGACGTGCGGGGCTCACCCGCGGCAGCCGCTGAACGTTTACTGCCTGCAGGACCGGCGAATGGTGTGCGGCCAGTGCCTCACCATCGGCAAGCACCGCGGGCACCCCATCGACGACCTGCAGAGCGCCTACAGGAAAGGCAGGGAGGCGTGGGGCCAGCTCCTGGAGGAGCTGACGGATCCATCCCGCTCCGAGGTGCTCTCCTGCTCCGAGAGGCTGCAGCAGCAGAGGGCCCAGTGCCAGAGCGCCCTGCGGAGCGACAAGGAAGCCGCGCTGAGGTATTTTAAGGAACTCGGTGATGCCTTGGAGCACAAAAAAGCGGCTCTGCTGAGCGCACTGGACGAACTGGAGAGCCGCATTTCGGAGAAATACGATCCCCTCATCGAGGAGGTGGAAAAATGGAAGTTAGAAGAGAGGGAGATAAAGGAGCTGCACTCAGCTGTGCAGAAGGAGGAGTCCCCGCTGCTCTTCCTGGAGAAGCTGGACGGGCTGCAGCTGCGGCTCCACGCTCTCAAACAGAAGCAGCTCCCGGAGCCTGAACCTGTGGAGATCCATCCCAGGATGGAGAAGGTGCTGCAGGACACGTGGTCTAAAGCTGAAATCGGGCAGCTGCACGAGATCCACACTCCAAAGCTCCACCTGGCTCCCAAAAGCCAGCGCTCTGGAAAGCAAACAGCGTCTTCACTCTGGGCTGTTTTCACTGATCCAAACATTCTTCTGGTGATCCTGATTTCACTTGTGTCGATATGGCACAAGGAAATCTCATCTGGGACCGTCCCGGCTCCTCTCCAGCCTCTCTGGATATTCCTGCTGCGCATTTATGAGGATTCCTGCACCTACCTGCAGGACAGAGTGCAGGAGCTGTGCTACAATTCTGCCCTGTCACCGGAGCTGTGCAGGAAAATTCTTCCCGACTACTTCGATTAGGTTGAAAACCTAGTGCAGCAACCCAGCATTATTTCCAATTTCCACTTACAAGCTGGATTGTTAAAGCTCTACACTTGCTCTATTTCTATTATCCTTGCTTTTCTGTATTGCAGGGACCTCCTCTGAACTAAAGTCCTCATCCACTTAAGGTGAGGGGAGGCGAGCTTTGCCTTGATCCACAACTGAGGAATTGGGTCCTCAACACCCTCCTGGACTTCATCGCCAACGATCAGGTGCCTTGCTGAGCTTCTCCTGTAACTCTTGGCAGTTTTGCATTGCAGTAAATTACACTGATTCTTTAAATTGGTGTCTGTGTCTTTGGTGATGCCTCTGCTCTCTGGTAAACCTGATGCACTCTCTATTTTCATCAATTTACATCTCCCTTTCCTCAATTTTTACATGACATTCAAAAAGTGGAATTTTTTTTGAGGCTGGGTTTATATTAACAATATAAATTTTTACAAAATTTATTCAACATTTACAAAACAAAGTCTACAATACAAAATGAGATCAGACAAAAGTAAACAGCAGCCATGGGGTGGAAGTTTGCTTCCTCCCTATTTTTGGGCTACGCTGCAGCCAGGGAGGCCAAGTTCCTCCAGTCCTTTCACAGCCAGGACTTTGGGGTTGGTGGCCACGCTTTTGGTGGTGTTCTGAGTTTTATAAATCCCAATCAATCTGTCTGCAATCTCAAACATGTTGTTCCGCAGGGAGATGATGATGAACTGGGCGTTTTTGGTTTGTTCCTGAAACAGAAGTGGTTTGTGTTAGTGCCTAGCATTCCCAAACTTCCCTCTGTCCTGGTGGGGCACACAAAGCCAAGTTTAAAACTGCAGCTGCAGGCAGGGAACTTCCAAGTGTTTCCCTCATCTGAAGTAGCTGCTCCTCATCTTTGCCACCTCTTTCCAAAACTGCAGTTAATAATAACTCTGAATATTCAATGTTTAATTACCTAAACTGGAGCCCTGTGTAAGGGGTTTGCTTCGATTAAATACGGTGAGGGCAGAAGTTTTCCAGGCATGAAAAAAATAACTTACTACTAATTAAGATATAGATCAAAGACACTGATGGGAATGACATGGAAGTATAAATCCAAGGAACCCTGGGAAATCATGAGCTTGGATCCATGGAGACATCAGTAACAGCTGAAGTTGGGTATTTGACAAGAGCTGACGGTTCTGGGGGAGGTTGTGTGTTCAAGAGGGAGCAGTAGAACTGCAGCACCTCAGACCTTGAATCTGCCTGGAACTGTGTGGCTTTGTCCCTTCTGGGGGAGGAGGGAGCGCCTCGGGAAGATGAGGCCACCAGGAACTTACATAGATGTAAAATGCTACGATGGAGACGTTCTTGAAGTCGAGGGCGGCGTCGATCTCGTCCATGAAATACAGCGGGGTGGGTTTGTAGTGGTGAAGGGCAAACACCAGCGCCAGGGAGCTCAGGGTCTTCTCCCCTCCTGACAGGTTAAAGATTTTCTTCCAGCTTTTCTTGGGAGGCCGGACACTGGAACAGAGCAAGAGGGGGGTCTGTCAGGAATTGTGATCTTTGCCTGAGCTCTGCCTGGGTAACAGGGGGCTGCTCCTGCAGGAACTGCAGCACCTGACCCCACTGTGCACTGCCTTTCCCAGCTGAACTCCCAATGAAGGAACTTATCCTGGGAGTATTGCTGACAGAACACTGCCATCATTCCTGAGGCAGAATGAAGTGACCTGGGAATTAAGAAGTGCTGGGAAATGAGTTCAAAGCTTTCCAACTGCTTTATTTCCTGATTTCTTCAGGAGAAAGAAATGAATCTGAGAGCTAAAAAGTTGTGGTTTCTGTCACTATTTGCCCACATTGAGCCTGTCTGGGTTCACTGATGATCAATGAATACTTACTTTAAAAAAAAGCTTGAAAAAAGGACTATGACGATTAAAAATTAATATAATAGAAAGTATTTTGAAAACCTGAACATGATTCCCTCTGAGAAGGGATCCAGGCTGTCCACAAGCTCCAGCTCAGCATCCCCTCCCAGCGTGAGCATCTGGTAGTTCTCCTTCAGCTTGTTGGTGATGACGTTAAATCCTGCCATGAATTCATTCAGCCTCTGTTTCCTGAGCTCTTCAAAGGCCTCTCTGAATTTGTCCCTCTCGCTGGTGATGCTGTCCAGTTCTCCCACGTGCTTCAGGTACAGCTCTTCCTGCAGGGAAAAACAACCACACCCATGGGCACTTAGAGCAGCTGCCTCCTCTAGTTTAAGTTTAGAGTTCAAACCACCTTTCCTACCATCTGAACATTCCTTTTCCCCAGCGTGGCTAACAGCCCTGAAACAAAACCCCCAGATTTTCTCCTTTCCCATCTCTGCTGCTGGGGGAAAACAAAAAACCAAACTTGTGTCAAAATAAAAAAAACATTTCATCTGTTGAATGGCTCACTATTACTGATGTGAGGAGGGAAAAATCCCGGTATTGTGTGTCCGTCTTGGTTGCGAAGACTTGATTCTATTAAATAAACATTCTCAGGAGAATCATGGAATTATTTAGGTTGGAAATGACTTCAAGATCACCCAGGAAGTCGTTGTCACCTGACACTGATGGTGTGGAAAACAAAAGGCACATGGGGGATGGATTTGGGTGGATTTTGTGTGGATTTGGGTGGATTTTGGGTGGACTTGGCTAAGGACGAGCTGGTAACAACAGGAACGGGCAAATTCCAGGCCTCCAAAAGGAAGGAGGAGGAAGAAGCCCGGTTTTCCTGGAATGCCCGGGGCTGGGCTATTCGGCCAGGGACTGCAGCAGCCCTGCAGCTTTACCTTGTTCCGGTAGTCGGCGATGGCGCCCAGGTTGGGGCGGAGCTGGTGGCGCTGCGCCTCCAGCAGCGCGATTCTCTTGCTGAGCACGTCGGGCTCCTGCAGCGCCTCCAGCTCCGCCTCCCGCAGCGCCCGCAGCTCCTCGGGGGCCTCGCCCTCGATGGGGTGCAGGGATAACTTGGAGATCTGCAGTGCAAAGCACAGGGGGTGGGAAGCTGGAACAAACACGTGGAGCTGTTTGTAAAGTGAGTTTTTGCTGGGTTACTACAGGGAAGCTTCTAATCTCCGAACACTCCCAAGATTCTTCCCGCAAGTCCCTTTAAAATAGGATGTGAAAAAGAGAATAAATATCCCTTATCCTATTGTCCTGTTCCTGCAAATACAGCAGTAAGCTGTGATCTGAAGAGGAATTTGCTCCCAAATCCTCTGTTTTCTGAGGGGCTGTTGATGACCCACAGAGAAGCTGTGGCTGCC
>WAAG01020644.1:690-21296 GCA_013390105.1 Tichodroma muraria
CAGAACACAAAAATGTAAGAGAAGACCTTATGAACTGTCATTTGCTGTCAAGTTCCTGAAGCACATGAAATGCTTGACTTGAGAACAGCCATTTTTCTCATGAAGTTAAATGGAATGAGTTTCATTGACCATTGCTGAGAGACACTCAGGAATTTTCAACTTCAATGACCATTTTTCTTAAATTCAGACTGTGGGTATTTAGTACTATGAGTCACCAAATAAAGGTCAGACATAGCTGCTACCCCATTACTGCACACTTAATACAATACATCTAAGAATAAAACTAAAATTCACTGAGTTCTATGTTCTTATACAGTTATTGTCTCTGACTAAATCTAGGAGACAAATTTATAAAAATAAGTACTTGTCAATTTTCTGCCCATCATTTACACTCTAAACAAAAAATAGAAGTAAACCCCAATTAGTTTTTTTAATAGACAGAATACATAGAAAAATTTTAAAAGAAGACTGTCAATCTTTGCTTGTATTAAGCCACACCCCTACAACCCTGAGGAATATGACATTTTATGGTAACTGACACAAACAACACATATTTGTTCTTATGAAGCTACTGTAGAACAAAACTGAGCACTAAATAAGAAAGGAGAAACTCATTAGCAAGTAGGAGGTCCAATACAACCTGTAAAAATTGGTATTTCTACCTTCCATGAGGACTGAATTTCAGCATATTTGAAATCCGAATCTAAGAACATGACAAAACTGTCTGTTATTACTGAAACCAACAGCCTTTTCATTGAGTTCTTGTAATTTCCTTTAGTGCTACTGCGACGGGGAAAAGACTTTATCTTGCCTTAAGGCAATAGCTGTCATAAAGGATTCCTCAGAGAATGTATGGCTGCCTTACCCAATAGCACAAGGTCAATAGGATTTACCTGTAAGCACCTGACACACAATCCTCTTTCTCTCATCACTAATAACTGCCGTATCCTTCCCCCTCTGCCACTTTGCGATTGCTGGATAGGAAAGGAGAATGTAGAGAGTTTTGCTGCTAGAGACTTAGATGTTAGGTCTCCCTGAATTATTATTGCTGGTCAAGATGCTCATTTCACATCTTAGCTCTGATTTGCACCAGTATGTGACACTTCCCAGAACAGGGCTAAAGTTTTAAGATTCCCTGTCTAAATTTTGATGCTGTTCAGGACCTCCTTCCTTCTTTGTCACTTCTCACTTTAAAATAACATTATTCCCTCCACCTAATAGTTTCTTTTTATTTCCTTTTAGCAATTTGTCTTTAACAGCTATTAAATCTTTCTTTCTTACTTCAGGCACTGATAGGAGAAACTTTCTTTATAATTTGCTTATTTCTGAAAGGAGAAAAATGTAGCATTACTTAAGTAAAGATATAGGCATTTTGACACATTATAGCTTTGATGAAATAGAGCATCAAAATATTATTAAAGGTCTATTTTGATACTGTTTTGAACACTTAGAAACAATTCACCAAGTCCTTAAAACCAGAAATGAGTGAATTTATTCACACAGAGAAAGAAAACCCTTGTCACCTCAGGAAACTTTTCAGCAAACAAGAATAGTAAAATTCGTGATAGCAGTCAATTTTCATAAAGATTTCTCTTTGCAAATGGGAGAGTGAAACAATAAAGAAAGCTAAAGAGTAAAAGGAAAAAAAATCTACTTGTACAGGCACAGAAGAGGGAATGATTGTGTAAGCTAGGATACAGTTAGACGAGTCTGATGTTACTTTTCCACATTAATCATGGAGATTAAACGAATAACTGGCAAAATTTCCTCATGTAATAGAAGAGGATCTTTGTTTTTTCGAAGACAGTTTTGTGCCTCCATGGAGGACTTAAACAATTTCTTATGACACAGGAAGAATGTGTGCCAAGAGCATACAGGCCAGTAATCTGAATATTGCTGTAATAAGTACATGACTTCATTTAGGAAGAGCAGCCAACTCCCTCAGTTACTCTACTGAATATAAATCTCTAGTGATATAAAGGTTTGGGAGTAGTAGTAGTAACAAGGAAGAAGTTAAAAAGTATTCATGTTGACTACCTTGGAAAAAAGAATATATCGATACATGCCTAAATGCTTACATAAATCCAAGTATAGATATTTCTCACTGATCTTGGATATAGGTATTTTCAGATGCTTGAGTTATCGTAAGATTTATTTGGAACATATTTTCAGATTACTTGGAAGTACATTTACAAAACAACAGGTGCATTTACACAATAAAAGGAAACACATAACTTCCTAAAAGGTGTGTACACTGTTTGTTTGGGTTTCTTTTTCAGATGCTAGAAAAGGATTAGAATGTGCAGTGGTAAATCTGCCAATAATACTGATGATGAATAGTGTTGCATCCTGACAATCCAGACCAGAAATCCACATACAAGATAGTGTCGAGTTGTCTTGACACCTGTAAGCCCTGCCTTCCCTAGAAAATTATTCAAAAAATGGTTACAATTGAAAAAAAATGTTCCTCTTAACAGTCACTATTTTTAGGAGGAATCCCTCTTAATTCTGTCCTATGTCTGTTGTGTTTCTATAGGAGAGCTTCACAGGTTCACAAGAAGTGCTTACTTTAAGCTTATCCACTGCAATTGTTATGATTATGACTTGGCAAATATCGTTTTCAGATCAAACTCAGGACTATCACTTCAGTAATGCCAGCATGATACTTGAAGATATTAATGTAAGTGGAAATATGATACACAGAAAAATGTTTCTAAATGGAAGGCGGCACCTACAATCTATTGCCTAAAATAGGAAAACTAAAAGCATTGACGTCAGCTGTCTCTATTTCTCAGTCCCAAAACACTGCATAGGAAGGCCATTGTTAAGGATAAAAGAAATGTTCATTTTTCTCAGTATATGACATCTTTCAAGAACTGTCCAGGTTAATTGCTAATTGATACAAATAATCTGATATTTTGTATCAGCTGAGGCCTATTAATGTCATTGCAAATCCACTTATGGTAACTCCAAAGACCAAAGCAGGTTTCTTATCTTTATTCAGTCCCCTTATGACTGTCATGTATCTTGTATGCATGTGTCCTTGAATGAGGAACCTTAATGCATTGACTTGTGCTGCCAGGATTTTGACAGAATGTTATTTCAGGCCTTCCAACCATCCTTATAACATAGTACATAAAGAGAATACTTCTAAAATAAACTGCCATCAGAAAGATAGGTCACATGTGAAGTATATGTTTGCGTAGGTTTATGTACTTTATGGTGATTATACTCTGACACAGGGACAGAAAGAAGCTCTATTAATACAATTTCTGAACAAACATTATCTTAAACACATTGGCCCTAGCAGAAAAAATGTCACTTAGGCATTTCTCAGTATGTTAAAAAAAAAAAAGGAAAAAAAAAACACAAAGAAAAAAATGTGCAATATACAAGCAAGAAAAATGCAAGGAAAGGTGATCCACTGAAGAGATTTTCAGTAGTTGACAGTAATCCAATTGTTGCAGTTTATAACACTGATATGAAAAGAACAGTGTGTATGCAGTCAGATCAATGACCATTACTCATAAAATGGAAGAATTTAAAGATGAAATAGCCCTGTTAGAACAGTCAGCGCTCTGCCCACACAGGCTCTCTGAAAAATATATTCTAATTCACTTCATAGCATATAGAATATAGCTTTTCTAACATGAACTCCACTGCTTCAGCTTTTACAGTAAAAATCTGTCCCTATATAGCTTTTTTCTGTACCTTTTGTAACCTTTTCTTAAACTAGTATCTCCCCACAAGATGGTGGCAACATATTTGTTAATCATTTTCAAAACTGTTTTTGAACTTACTTGATTTTGCTTATACAATAAATGAAAAAAATAATATCCCAGCCTTCCATTAATTTCTTATTTTTGCAGCACTCTTTCAGAAATTATGGGGGGTTTTTTGCCCTCTCATTTACACCTATTTCTACTTTAATTTCTGGCTAAGATTTTTACTTACCAATATAAAGTGAAAAAAAAAGACATATATGTCACAGAATTATTAAGGTTTGAAATTCTTAAGAGAGCAGTTAGTTCAACTCCTCTGCCAAGGCAGGGTCACTTGGAGCAGGAACTCGGGGTTTGAATCTCTCCAGAAAGGGAGACTCCATGACATCCTTGAGCTGACTGTTCCTGTTCTCTACCACCTGCAATGAAAGAAGTTCTTCCTGATGCTGAGGTAAAACTTCTTGTGTTTTAGTTTACCACCATTGTTCCTTGTCCTGTCTCTGGGCACCACTGAAAAGAGTCTGGCACCCTCCTCTTAACAAATGTCCTTGGGATATTTATATGTATTGATGAGGTGCCCTCTCAGTCTGTTCTTCTCTAAATTAAATATACCCAGCTCCCTCAGTCTTTCCTCATAAGACACATTCTTCAAACCCCTAAGCATCTACATTCTACAGAAGCTCCTTCTCTTTCTTGTACTATGGGGACTGGAATTGAACACAATACTCTAGATGTGGCATCTCTAGGGCTGAGCAGTGGGGCAGAATCACCTCCCCTGACTTGTGGGCCACACTCTTCCCGATGCACCCAGGATACCATTGGACCTCCTGGGCCCAAGGGCACAGAGCTGGTCAATCTGCCATACACCAAGGCTCCCAGGTCCTTCACATAAAATGTGTACTGAGTGTCGTAACGTGAGGAGGCAATCTCCTTTTAACAGACTGGTCTAATTTGCTAGGTTTCAAATTCACTACTGCATGGGTTCATGAATTCATTATCTCACAAATTCACTAACTCTTGTATTTATGAGCAAGATCATTACCTACCATGGATGGCAGTGGCATAGTCACAACTGCGTTAATTACAGACCATAGAGAGTGTGTCCAGATGGCTTTTTTTTTTCTGGAATATGTAAGATCCATTTGAATATTTTTTGAGATTTTGCTGCTGAAAGATTGGGTACAGAATTTCACCTCATCGCTGTATTACCGTGGAAGTATAGTTTCTGGTCACTTCGGAGCCTTGTAAATTCGAATACTTCTGCTCACAAGAGTTATGCAGAGACATGCACATAAAGCACAATACATTTCCTACAGTTTTTGGATATTTTGAAGTTAGTATTTAAAAGTGTTATCTTTATAAGAACATAGAAAATCATAGCTTTGTTTAGCTAGAAAAGAATATGAAGCTTTGTTCCTCATCTGATTTATTTACATCTAAGCACAGGAAAAAAAATGTTCCCATGGTTAATGAAGGAATGAAAAAAACCACAAAAAACTCCTTAAGAACAGCTGTACTGTATCAGCAGGAACATCTGCCTCCAGTAAAAGCTACAGCAGATAACTAGGGAAATATTTCATGAATTTACTCCTCTTAAGTTTCTGTAAGTTGTCTTAATCAACAATATGCCATGGCAAAGAGTTGCACAACCTAACTTCACAGAGGAATGCCCTTTGGTTTCTAGCCTGCTTCCTACTACTTTAATTAGAATTTTCCATGTTGTAATGTGGAAGAGGTACTAGATTCACACGTATTGGCCCTTTTCTGATACAATCATGTGCCATGATTGGACCTCAGCTAGCAACTAAGCATCCCACAGCTGGTCTCTCACTCCCTTCACACTGGAATGGTGGAAAGAATAGGAAAAGTGAGAAAACTCATGAGTTGAGATAAAGGAAGTTTAATAGAGAAACCGAAAGCTGTGCACACAAGAAAAGCAAAACTAGGGGTTCATTCACCACTTCCCATGGACAGGCATACATTTAGACGTAGACAAGAAAGCATCACAGGTCTCCATCACACATAAACGGTGACTTGCGAAGACAAATGACATTGCTTCAAACATTCCCCCCTCCTTCCTTCTTCTTTTCTCATCTTTCTATGGTGAGCATGATGCCATGTAGTCTGGAATATCCCTTTGGTCAGCTGGGGTCAGCTGTCCTGACTGTGTCTCCTACCAGCTTCCTGTGGAACCCCAGCCTGCCCACTGGATGTGCTGTGAAGAGCAGAAAAGGCCTTGATGCTCTGCAAGCACTGCTCAGCAATAACTAAAACATCCCTGTACTATCAACACTGTTTCCAGCACAAATTGAAGACACAGCCTCCTATTATCTACTGTAAATAGAATTTCCTCTACCCAAGCCAAAGCCAGAATATTGTGACATTTGTGATTCTTTAGATCTTTACAAGTATTTATTTATTTATACAGTGGGATAACCATGTGTTCAGGTTTGGTTTTTTTTCCCTTTCATGATTAGTACTTAGCACTTCATTTATACTTTGCCCACTACTGAGCAGGGAGGTGGCATTTTTGTGGAACAATCTGCTGTAACATAAAGATTTCACTCCTGAAGACAAAGGTCAGGTCAGTGCCTATTTGCTTTATGTGAAGTTTTCCCAACAGTATCATTTTGCAGTAAATCTGATCTGAATTTTATACGCCACACGATTATGCAGTAACTCCTGTAATCTTTCACAGTGGGATTTCCTTTTTACTGTATTGAACTAACAACAAATTTTATCACCTCATTATTCACACAAATTTTAAGATTACTTCCAAATCCGTTGAAAATTATGCGTTCAAGTAAAGACCGTCATTCATTCTGAAAAATGTATTTTCTCTCCTCACCTCTGAGTTGAAGCTTCTAGCCAATTATTATCTACTCAAGTAATTATATTTTTGTCTCCACATAATAAAATCATATTGTATCACATCATGTATTCCTGCAAAATTTCCTGAAGAAGTTTTGGTAGACAGACCTCGCAGATAGCCTGCCAACAAGTTTCAATTTATCCATGTTTATTGATGTCTTCAAAGGAAGCCAAAAATATACAAAGCATGACTCTTTTTAATAAACATGCTGTTAAAGCCTTGTGCCATTTTTCCTGCTACTACATGTAGCCACCATCAACATTCATTATTGCAGCTTTTGCTTAATTTGCCATGTACATTTTTGAGGTTTACTAAGTAATACTGTTCTGCAAATCTATGTAATCCTTTCTTTGAAGCAGGTATGATATTTGTCATATTTCAGTCCTTAGAGCTACTAATATTGTGTTTGTTGTATCTTTGTTGTTTGGGGTTTTTTACTATGCAATTTCATTGCACAACTAGCATTTAATTTAGATTTCCTTTAAAGTGTTTGGATGAATATAGCATACATATATGGGCAACTTCTTGCAGTCGGTCAACTTGTTTCATAATCTCTTTGTAAATACTTGCTTTGTACAATATTTGAATGCCCCCTAAAGAAAGAAGAGGGGAGGGGAGGGAAAACATTTGCCTTTTGTTTCCTCAATTCCTCTAAGTACATATTTTGTCATTTAGTGCCTTAATCATCTACTGAGATTAGAACCCTTCTGGCTCATTTCTTGGTCCTGAAATGGTAATAGTAGTTTTTATGCATTTTGTAAAACTGTGTGTGAGAATCAATTTGGTTACTTTTCATTATATTTATCATTTATACCAAAGATATAATGATCCTTTTTTCTGCCCTTAGAAATGTCTTCTTTTTGAAGAATGGCTTCTTATTTTACAGATCTCTGTTCTTACAAAATTATGATTTATTTTGACCTTTGTTAAATATTTTTAAGACATAGCTCTCATTTTCTGTAGTCTTCTACTATGGAGTTTTTAAATCATTCCTGTGCCAACTGAAATATTGTCGTGGTTTCAGTCTGAAACCAGACAGAAATATCAATTTGTGTTGTGGTTTTAGGTTGCCAATTTAAAATTCTTTAATCAAGAGTAAAGCAGGCTCAAGCTTGAAAAGAACAGACTTTATTAACTAACATAAAAAGGGAAAAAAAAACAAAAAAAACCAAGAATCAGAATGAAACTTTTAAAACATTCTTCCTCTCTCCCTAAATTTCTTCCATTCTCACTGACAACATACAGAAATTACATTCAAAATTTTCAGTCAGTTTTTTCAATGCTAAGATAGTCTTTCTTCAATTCTTTTAGAGATTGGAGCATCTCTGATTTGCTATGGAAAAGAAACAAAACAAACTCTCCATGACAACAGCCGCCCAGAACATCTGTATCGTGAAGTTCCTCCCATGTTCACAACCCTTTTCTTAGCTGTGCCTCTGGGCCAAAATCGATGTATGGGGTTTACTTTTTTAAAGACAAACTGTTCAAAAACAAAGGTTCTCTTTATCTGTCTTTAAGATTATCTTCATTGCAGGGAACAGAGGTTCTCCTCAAGGCAGAATCTTCATTTCTCTGTTCAAACTTCTCAGCAATCACAGCCACTTCAACATTGGCTCATTTAATACTGCATTCTTTTGCTCAGGTTTACAATTTGAACTTTTCATCTCCTCATACGTCTCTATGGTTCAAAGGAAATCCATCACCATAGCTTACAAGAGATTTTAATGTGAAAAATAAAATAACTCCTTATCTTCCTTCCATCTAAGACATCACTTTCTTCACTGACTTTAATATCTTTATGTGGTCTCTTTGTGTCCTCACTCTGGCTTTTCTCTTCACTCAAGAGAGGGCAGAAGTTTTCTAATTTCATCTGTACACTGAAAGAGTTAACTCCAGGCCCTACTGAGGCTGTGGCTTTCTCTCAGGCTGTAAAGTTACAAGGCTGTTTCTGGCCTCAGCCCCTGGCTGGACTCTTGTGGCTGGGCAGAGGGGCTCGATGGACTCCTCTCTCCACCCCTCGGTCTCATCAGGTGAAACCGGCCCCGGAGCAAACCCCACTCGGGCGGCCTGACTTTGCCAGGGCCACCCCCCCGGTCTCAGCAGCATGATCTCTCATGGCTCCGGGACAGCTCTGGGAAGCTCCCCCAGCGGCCGCGCCGGTGGTGAGGGCAGCTTGGATTCCATCAGGCAGATCCCAGCGCCGTGGCTCGGCCCAGCCGTGGCTCGGCCCCGCGGCCTCCCCTCCCCCGCCGGCCGCGCCAGGCCCGGCCCGGCCCAGCCAGGCCCCGAGGGCCGCGGCGGAGCGGCCAGGCAGAGCCTGCTACCTCTGCTCCAACCGGGAACCAGGAGAAGGGACTTTACCGGCTTTGCACTTAAAATGTGTATTCACAAAGGCGTACCCATGCTTTCATTGGTTTCATCAAGTATCAATATTGCACACTGGCAAATCAGGGCCACACCATGACAAATATATAATTCTCCTATCTGATATAAAATTAATACTCTAATATTTTTCCTTTAGGTGTCATCTATTTTATGTAGATTTCATGTTAGTCATTGATAGTATTGCTTCAATAAAGTGATTAAAATAGAACTTTCTTTAACATACAGCACAACTCTATCATTGACATAACATAGCCTGTTTTTCCTGGACACTTTGTGTCCTGCTTCTTTAATATTTAACTGATGTTAATATTGGTCTTTCTACCAACTTGCTAATACGCCTGTATCCATTCATTCATAATAGTATTTTTATTTGAAACTATAAACGCTTTGCACTACAGTTTGATGTCCAGTTCATCAAGATGAAACAAACAGCAGAAAGCTACAACATTGATTAAGATCTTTGATATATAGATAAGAGTTTCCGTTTTTGTTTTTTAAACACCCTGTCATTTTGGTTCCAGTGAAATTATGAGGAAGTTTCCCACCTGTTTACTATTTTCTAAAAGTCTGTTACTGGTCCCTCATGACCAAGACTTCTGTCGATTTCAGTATATTTGAGCACTTGAGCAGAATTTTCTCTCCAACATCTAAGCACTGTCCTTGATAAATGTATCCCAAGAGCTCTTTTAATGAAACTCGATGCCATTGAGAATTTTCTAAGCCAGAAATACAACCTTATGAAGGCTATCTCATTATCCAGCATCCAAAGTCACAAACCTTCATCTTCACCCCAATTTCAGTATTGTATATATTATTTGAACAACATATACCTTTGAACTAGTATTGTTAAAATTCAAAATGTCCTTCTGCATTATTTTATACATCTATTACCACAGTATGCAATGATACTGGTGCACACTAATTATCTAATTAACCAGGACATACAATTCAATTATAAATCCTACCTTCAGTCCAAGTGTATAATTATTTTTTTAGGACATGAAGTTGATTTACACTCTTGACCCCAATTTGAACATCCCAAACTAATTATTTTTCTTTGCTAATGAGTCAATATGGGCTGAATTTGTCCTTCATTAATGATTTAAATTCTTGTATCAGCTAGTGTTTGATTATTGAAAGAGGGAAGGAAAAATTTAGTAGATAGGTTATGTAGGTTTGCAGAGGTAACTTGGACTTGTTTTTGAAAGTTGCCTTGACTCCAGCTGCAACTGACATGGTAAAACCTTCGGCTTAGCTGTGAAAAACACAAGTGGTGCAAAAATCACTAACAACAGATACCCAGCAAGTCTCCAAGCAATGGCTACTTTCAAAGAACTTCTATTTTTGTTGTTGAACGTGATGTTGTGTAGCATGGAGTACCTCTTTAGTTACTTCAGATCATCTTTCCTAGTTCTGTCTCTCCAGACCTCTTGCCCATCCCGATCCTACTAACTGAGGAGACAGAGGGAGAAACAGAAAAGGTGTTGATGCTGTGCAAGCCCTATTCACCAACAGCCAAGATATTAGTGTGTTATCAACATTCTTTTGTTCATCTGCAGCAGAATGTAGACTACTGCAAAGAAAATTAACTCCTCCAATTTGCTCAGTACAAGTACCTGTGTTTGGCATAGCAGTGAATTGCATAAACATGTAGAAAACAGCTCTCATCAGCCAAGAGGAAAAGTATCTAGACTGTACTATGAGTCCTCAAAACTCTCAGCAATAAACATGAATGTGCATCTCATTTATTTTGTAGTATATAATGATCCAGTTCAATATCACTTTATTTATTTTAAAAAGCAATATTTTACCTGAGTACAAAAAGTGATTTGTGTTACAGTCTTCTAAAATTATTTTTTTCAAATATCATAATCTATTTTATGGATGTATGTTTGTTTGGGTTTTTTCGTCATGCTTTTTGCTTCCTTTTTGGTCTCCATGAGAAGTACAAACACCTCTGTAAAGTATTATTTTGTAAGAGAACAGTTTGAAATAGGAAGATGGATCACAGAGACCTGCTTTTGTTCTAGAAAGCAGGCTTTTAAACTATAAGGTAACGATCACAATACATTATTTCCTATACCCAAAAATAGACTTAAAATACATATTCCAGAAAAAAATTATCATAAATAGATTAGATATTACTAATGTTTATTCCTAATGGTATTAATATTCTCATTTATATTTATAACTTTAGAAAATGAACCATCTGTAAGAGACTCATCTCACTAGCTGTAAGAGACCAGATTACAGTAGCCATAGTATGATTCATTTTCAATACAAATCACTACTGGTTAATTATAATGTGAAGTCTCTACTGGAAATAGAGCAATTATTTCAATGGTACTTATAATGCTAGCAAGCCAAGACAAATTAATTTTTTTTTTTATTTTTTTTTTGGTTAGTGACCTATGGAATTAAAACTTACTCTCCTCATTAAAATATGAGGAAAAAAACCCTTCACAAGTCCTCACCAATTCTGCTTCTCATAAACCAAGTTGTTTTGTATGCCAGTTGCTCAACAATAGTTCAGACCATCTACTTTAAGGAAAAATCTTTAGACAGACAACTTCCAAATCTAGTTGTTCATTATGATTTCCGCAATACATATCTTCTTGTTAATAAATGCTAACATACTGACACAATAAACCCTGTGTTCTAATAATGCAATTTCAGAATTTTGTTCCTAGCTCCTCTCACCTGTTACTACTGTTTTTCCCATTTCTTAGATTTTGACAATTGGAATTTCAAATTATGTGTCTGGCCCATGCCTAAAACACAGAATTAAGTCTTTTCTGCATCTGGCTTCTCTGCAGGTGAAAGAAAAGGTGTGGCTTTAAACCAGCTGAGTTCAACAGGTTCAGAACACAACAGTGTTCTTAATTCAATTTTAACTTGGTTCAAGATAGCATAATATAGATGAACCACAGCCAGAATGATTTAAATTAAATATGAACTAAAGAGTGTCTACTCTGATTGAAAATTCAAGTAGTTACCCCATCTCTAGTCTGTTTTCAAGACTCAGATTAATAAAGAGAACAAAATGATAAAATACAGAAACTGGGAGGATAGTTGCATATCTCTTTATGTGTTTTTTGTAGTTGGAAAGTAAAGGGGCAGAATAGTGAAAAGAGAAAGACAAAGAAAGAAAGAATAAAAGGAAATTGAGAGAATATTGCTCTTGTGGTGACATTAGTAGCAAAAGAAGTGGAAGATTAGAGCAGTTAGAAAACCCTGGGTGTGTAGTTCATATGACGAGTAAGACCATTATTTACAAGGATTAGGAAAATTAAAATGACAGCTCAGGGGAGAATACAGAGGATATTGTGTGTTCATTAATTTCAAGTCCAGTGCACTGCCATTGTTTTCTGAAGCTAAGACTTTTTCAAAAAGTATATAAAACCTCCCTCATATGTACAAAGGATACAAGACATCTTCTCAAGAACTCTGCTCCCTCACCAAAAAGAGATTCTTCTACATCGCGGAACAAAGCATCATGAAATGCTCTGAGGTTTTCACTGGTTCATTGCCATTTGATATTGTTTGATATACCTAGCTCCAAAACAAAGTCAGAATACTCATTTATTAGTCTTACTTTGTGTGGAAACTGTTCAGATATGTCCTTCAATACACATATTGATTGCTTATCTCTTGATGTTAATTAGCATTTTATTTCTGTTGCAGTTCAGGGTTTCCCACCTTAGGGTATGAACCAAGAGTATTATTGTGTTTTCTTATGCTAACATCACTTTTACTTTAATCATGAAGGAAAGACCATGGATAGTGTCTATCTGGCCCTTTTGAAAGCCTTTGACATTGTCATCCACAGTGACTCCTTGAAGACATCCATGATTTTGACAGGTGCACCGTTCACTGAGTAGAACCTGAGCCACCTTTTCTCCAGGCTGAACTACACAAGCTCTTTCAGCCACTCCTCACAGGAGTTGTTCTCTAGAGGTTTGTTGCCCTTGTCTGGACATGATCCAGTACCTCAGTGTGCTTCTTACAGTGAGGGTCCCAAAAGAGTACACATACACTTGACTGAGGCCCATTAATCCAGCCGGTCCATATTTCTCTTCAGAGACTTCTTACCCTGCAACTGAACAACACTCCTGCCCAGCTTGGTGCAATCTGCAAATTGACAGAAGGCCCACGCGATCCTCTTGGACCAGATCATTCATAAAGATATTAAGCAGAACTAGACCTAATGCCGAGCCCTGATGAATACCACTAATGACCAGGTGCCAATTGGATTTCCTTCACTCACCACAGCTCTTTCGGCCTGGCCATCCAGTCAGTTTCTTACACAGAAAACTCTCTTTTTTTTCTGAGTTCCAGTGAAAGGATTCCATTCAACCACACTAGTCATTCCCACCAGCTTGTCTTTTGGCACATGGGGATGGTCTGCTCCTGCACCTTTAAGATTTGCTTCTTGGAGAATGTCTAGTCCTCCTGGAGTCCTTTGCCCTTCACGACTGCCTCCCAACAGTCTCTCAACTCCTAAACAATCCAAAGACTGCCTTCTGGAAGTCCATTGTAGTAGTTCTGCTGATCCCCACCTTAGTTCTGTGAGAACCAAAAACTTTACACATGCTTGTTATGCCCAGGATGGCCTCCAAGTATGACCCACCACTCCTTACCATTCACAAACAACAAGTCCAACAGGGTGCCTTCTTTAGTTGTCTCACTCATCATCTGTGCTAGGAACACACTCCAGGACCATCTCAGACTGTTTCCTCTCTGATTTATTGTATTTCAATACTGTATTAGGGCAGCATGTATATTTTGGGAAAAAAAAAAATGCAGTTTTGTAGAAGTTTTTATAGAATTTGTTATACAGGTCACATATGTGTGTGCTTAATGTCTATATAAAAACATGTGTATTTATGAACACACTCCTGTTTCAAATTCCTTTTTGGATACATTATACAAGAAACTCAAGAGACATTCATGAAATAACAGATGATAATACAGGAGCTTCATTCACTTAAAGATGTCTGGATCCTTACTACCTTTAAACCACTGCAGTATTGTTCAGCAGGTATGTAAAGTCAGGATGAACTAGTAGACAAAATCCTTTAACACCCAAAGTGGTAGTTGCTTTCTGAAAATCATCTGTCCCTCAGCTCTCCCCACAAACATGGGAATTTGGGAAACAATGACTGTTGGGAATCAATGGGAAACAATGACTGTTGTTTAATCTCCCTCACATAAAGCCTGACAATACAGTAAACATATATACAAAGCAATGTCTCACCACTGCTTCTTCTTTAAATGGCCAAATGAAAGGAGATTGAAAAGAGCATTTATTGTAGCATTTTCTCAAGTGGTTGGATCAGTTCTCTCGTTCTAATTAAGCCACTGGATTTCCAGACAAAGCATACTCTGTCCTGCTTCACTTGTTCCCTACTGGCATTCCAACTCAGCAAAATGTATTTCCTGTGGAATTATATTCACTGAAAACTATCATGCTTTTCTGGATCAAAAGTACTAAATCTTTGAATTATTTGAAAGATGAAATGTTTTGAAAGTTTGAAATGTACTGAATCAATTTGAACTCTGAAAGAGGTTTGGTTTTCCAAAATATTTTACACCATATCAGAACGACTTCTTTGATTTTCTGTTTACTATGCTCTTTCTAATCTTACTCCTTTTATGCCCCGTAAGTTTCCTGACCTCCACTACTTCATTTAACATCAGGCAGTGTAGTGTTTAGTACATACAGTACAAGCTAGGCTTTTTTATTTGTATTTACAAAGGAGTTAAAGGGAAAGCTTTGTGAGGACATAACAATTTATTTTCCCTCTTATCATCTTGCCCTCCTCTGCTCATGCTTTAAAAAATGTTTGTTGGGGGTTTTTTGTGCTTTTTTTCCTCCTGAAGGAGGACACTTAATAACCAAAATGCTTTGAAAGTTTTGCAAAATTTGTGTGATCGCTAAATTAGTCATTAATATGTCTTGAGATTGTTATTGCTGTGGGACTATGTTTCACATCAAAGTCCTATTATTTCAATGATGTGTTTGTTTACCACAGTAAAACCATGCATACTGACACACTTTCACTTTCTTTTCGTGCTTTAATAGAATCAGAAAAAATCTTCAGATTCTGAGAAATGCAAAGTATTTGATGTCAGCTTTCACACCTGAACATCTGTGGTGCTAATGGTGGCAAGCCAAATGGCAAAAAAAAGACCACAGAAAAAAAAAAAATCACAGCATCTAGCCTAACTTATAATGCCAAATACATCAGCATCATAAAGCAGATAATAACATTTTTGTCCTTAAAACTGCATGTTCTTGTTCTTTCAGGATCCTGACAACAACCATAACGGGGAAGCTAAGCTGAGCTCTGGGGTGCTGTTCAGAGTTCTGTGATTCTGGGCAAGTGAACAACAAAAATACAGTCCAGGCTAGATGCATTTTCCAGTTGTATGGTGTCGTGCCTACCGGAGCCTGGGCTAGCTCTTAGCGCCTCCGGCGCCACACCAGGAGTGGAAACAGCTGAGGTGTAGGTTCTGCCAACAGCTGAACCTGAAGGGCCATTTGCTCTACGTGCACTGTCTTCCAACCACGACAGGGGTCAGGCGAAGGAGAAGGAGGAGGCTCTCTGTTATGAGGTTCCAGCAGGAAAGGTTTATTGTCTGAACCGGTCAGTAACAGAAAGCACCCCAAGCGCTGCCCTGCACAGGTTTAAAAGCTGTCACAATTCCAGGGGTGGGTACAAATCATAAACCGATGGGGAAGCATCAGAGGAGGAGTGGGGAGGGTGAAGTCACTGGCCAGAGGCCAATTGCAGCAGGTGGGGTGGGAGAACAGGTCACATTCCCCAAAAGGGCATCGAGTAAAGCTAAACAAAACCATAACAAACTTGGACCTGATTTGTATATTTTAGCAGTAATCTGCAAACTGATGGAGATGTCACAAGACTTACATTTATTTCATCAAATGACTGTAATCATAAAAAACTGGTAGATTGAAGACCAAGAACTGAACATAAAAAAAAGACTTGTTGCCTTCTAACCATGTGCACACAAATGCTAAATACTACTAGGACTCCATGGAGACATCTAAAAAATTGTAAAAAGTAGGTGCCTAAATATTGATTGTTATTTTCAAATAATACAAAGTTAATATTTCAGAAATCTTAATTTTCATTTGGATGCTGACCAATTTTTTACCTTTCAAATTACTGAGAATATGTACTGGAAATATTTTAGATATCTGAGGAATGAAACAAATATTTGGCAGAGCGGGTATACAATCCAACAAATAAAGAACTTTTAAATGGGATGACAGAAAGAATTATTTTTCTAATTAACTCAGGTCAAGAAAATATGTGGCATTTAACAATCTGAACAATCTTTCTGGAAGAAGATGGATTTAGATTCACAGTAGGTGGGAATGAGCCACATAAACTACTGGTAAAAGCTTAAATACCACATGAGTTTCCTAAGAAATGTTTAGTCTTAATAAAATTAAAGGGATAGTTTTTATGTTGTCTTTTTGATATATTGAAACATCTGAAATTTTTTTTTTTTTACTTGAGCTTCATGAAAGGGAAATATTTGTCTCGTTGAACAATGAACATGGCATTATTAATTTTTAGATAACACAGTTATCACTGCAATCTTTATTTTAATTCCAGATTTCTAAAATAGAAATTACTAGCCAAAGCACCAATAGAGTTCAACAAAAATGCAGAATCCTCTATTATCTAAGCCTATGCAAATTAGGACTGTAGCCTGTGTCTTTCACTCTGCAAATCCTTGAAATCTTAGCTGTGTTACATCTTGGAAATCATCAATAATGAGTGTAACAGATTTCACAGCTATTAGAGTAACTGCATCTTCGGCTGTTTCCTGGTAAACGATCAAGAAAATGCTTGCATTTAATAATAGATATATCATCTAATGGATATTATGATTTTGTATGAGATTTGAAACCACTCTAGATTCCTTCAGAAAATTAGTCCATTATTAGAATTAACTGGCCACAATCATGACAATGTGGGAAGTTTTGCCAAATTCTACCCTTAGTTACCTCTATGTAAAGGTAGAGTACTTTTGTCAAAGTAAGTTTATTTTAGATTTACACTTACAGAACATAAACTGTGCTTGGTATAATCACGGGAGATTTCTTTCAACAGGAAGAATTGAACAGGAGACACAGTACTTTGCTAAATCCAATCCAGACTATTCCACTCTCGGATACATGTGGTATAGCTAATGGGTAGTCAATATTTTTTTCCCATACATAAATCTAACTCTTAGGAATTTCAGCTTCCATCAAACTGCTGAACTGAGTTAAATTGATTACCATGCACATTTCGAAACACTCTTGATTTAGCAGATCTCATGTGCAGTGAACCTGTAGTGAATGTTGAGCTCTATTCTAGACTGAACCTGAACTGTAACACACACACACAAAGAAAAATAAAGCTTGATTTTGTGAATATTAATTTGATTTGCAACACCAAAAGAGATGCCTTCAACTTACCTTCAAAGAAAATAATTTTTTTAACTATCTGATTTTCAGCCATCCACAAATGACTTGGTTATTAAACAAGTTTCACTTATCAATATACAATATATAATAAAAGAAGGGACACTTTGAAGAGAAGAAAAAGAATATATTGTGTTGTTATCTTCTCAAATCCTCTTTTTTTTGTGTGTGTTTCAGATATTTTAAAACAATTTTCATCACTAGTTAACATAACTGCTGCCTCACAAAGGTCTTGCTGTGCTACAAAATTGTCAGTGTTGTATTTTACTTTAATTATGCTGGGAAAACTGTAACTACTGTAAAATCGCAGTTAACATCAATATAAAAACTCATCATCTCATAGAGACTGAAACAATGCTTTTGGCATCAGTAAATACACATATCAACCCTTTCAAAATATCTAACTATACTGGCAGCAAGGTATGATTTGGTTCACCTGGAAGTATATTTTCAATTGATATTAATAGTGTTCATTAAGTTTTGAGGGGCTACACACCTAGATTAATAAGCAGGATTTTAGTGTATTATTAATAGAAATTTTTGACTTGAAAATGCCAGACAATCCAGTTAAATATACAAACTTAGAGGTACACTTTGGACAAATCTCTAAGGCATTGTTAGTATCCATGCTTTGTTCCTCATCTAGCAAATATAAACTGTATGTGTTTATGCAGCTGGAATCTTAAACTGATTTCAAAATAAAAAAAAATGCTTATACAGATCTAGGTCAAATTTAGCCAAATCTCAAAAGTATTAAAAGAGAGGCTGTGATTACACTTTCCTGTCCTGATTAATTTATAGAGAAATTACTATGCTATTACTGCAATTTAGAAAGATATTGATAATCTTTATGAAACAGTTTTCAGAAAACCTTAAGAAGTCTATGCTGTAATGGTTAATAAAAAAAATTCTTACAGTGCAATTTGCAAACTATTTCCCTTCTGTATCTTCTGTCTTTGGATATATCAATATACATCTCAATAGGTACTTTCAGCAAAGTATGAGTAACTGCTGAAATAGGCAAGAAACAGTGCTCTGGGACTGACAAGGGAAATTTTTTTTACCATATAGAGGTCAATGAACCTCTTGTTAAAAGTAGATTTTCTCTAACTTTTTACTCCTTTTGTCAGTATATACCACTATGCCTTTATTTCTTTTTTGGAAAATCTCTCGACCCATAAAATGGAAGGCCTGGTTCTACTGATACACAAGTCAGCTTTTAAAATACTTTATTAGCAGTGAAACACGAATTTTCTGAAAGTTTGATACTGTAAGGATTAAAGTGACTGATTCTTTTATCATAGTAGACTCACTGGTTAGGAGAGAGATGAATTTTAGTAAAACATGGGAGCAACAAAATTATATGTACAAATACTAGCTTGACATTTGTTCTCAGCAAAAAAGAAAGACGTTATGTTTCTTAAATGAAAGGCAAAATACAACACACTTCAACACATAAAGACACTTGTGAATATTAACAGTATCTATAACAGTACCCATCATGTTAAGAAACCAGTTGAGAAGAAAAATCAAGCAGTGTGTATTACATGGACACTGAAACTCTTCTTGCTTCTGCACCAAAGGAAGTCTGACATCTTAAGGATTCTTTAGAGCAACGTGTTTGAGTCCCTGTCAACCACAATTTTATCTCCATGGTGTCT
This sequence comes from Tichodroma muraria, assembly GCA_013390105.1. NCBI lineage: Eukaryota > Metazoa > Chordata > Aves > Passeriformes > Sittidae > Tichodroma > Tichodroma muraria. The sequence goes on from WAAG01020644.1 coordinate 19,834, forward strand.
TATGCAGAAAAGCACTAAAATAAACTCTCTTTTCCAATTTTTTAAAACTTTTGGCTTTTACCACATTTCTGTTTCCCTTTTCTTTATTTTTGCCTTGAGACTGATTTTGATTACTTTTGAAAGATTAAAAATGTGCTTTACATAAACTAAAAGTCTGAGAAAAATGTACTGACAGAAAGTGCCCAGTGTATGGGCAGTTTTATGCCCAGTGTATGGCTCCATTAAGCTCTCAACCTTGGCAATACTCGTAAGCACTGAAAAAAAATCAGACGAGAATGCTGTCCTTTTGTCAGGAGAGTACAAATACTTGTTTCTTGGAAATTTGGTCACAAGCATAGTAAGATGTCTATAGCTATCTTGCACTCCCTTGCTTCGGCACTGGCACCTCACAGCATCCCTATAGGCTCTGCAATGCCAAATCCTGGTTTTTGCCAGATCTGATGCGCTGAGTTCCTTGTGCCACATCTAATAAAAAGAAATGAAAGAGCAAGCAATGTTCTGAGCTTTCTAATCCAGATCAGATAGTGGCTAGAGCCACTTTAATCTCCCAATTTCATTTGAAACACTCTGAATAAACACTATATAAATGGTCATGAATCCAGACAAAACAGTTATCTTCCCTGGTTTTAACTTAATTTTTATTTTTTCTTCTTCTCCTATTGAGTGAACTTCAGTAGTGCCATGCCATTCATCTGAATAATATAAAGTGTCACACCTTCAGAAAGTAGTAAAACTTTATGTTCTAGAATCTGAAATTTCAGATGAATTTAAATAAATCTATTTCCAGTTTTTAGGATAGGAAAATTCTAGAAACATACGTCTTGGTTTTTTGTTTCTTTATTTGTATCTTATTATCTCAAAGTTACACAAAGTTAAGTAGGCTTCTCAGTTTTATTTGCTATTCACTTCTAGGCAGTGCAAACAGTGGCTTACTTGAGTGGTTTAATTTTCAGTTCTTACTGCATTATTGATGAGTAACTGACATTGTTTGACTGCTTCTTAGTGCACACTCATTTCCTAGCACTGGGACACAGCAAAATGGTGTTTAAAGCATTTTTAGCCAGAGTGTTCACTAATAAATGCTCTAATACTTAGAAATAATTTTCAATTCAAATACTGTGCAATTCCATGAAGCAATGGCATTTGGCTAGTTGAAGCATACAGTATATAACTCCCTTGCTGGTGTTTATGTGCCTTGGCCCTGATCTCAGAATTCAATCGGTGATATGGGAGCCTTTTATTTCTANGATAGATTAAGAATTGTGTCATTGTATTTGTTTAGGAAATATCAAAAAATATGGGATTAGACATTACTCAGTGGTGAAGTGCATACTGTGTTTGCTAGCCCTTGAAAAACAAGGCAAGTGGTATCTTCGACCTGGAAAGGAAAAGGAGAAAATGTTCTTTATAGTTTTTCAAACCCATGTTTGTCCTTCAAAAAGAACAGATAGGTGAGGGGTCAG
>WAAG01020649.1:3177-15787 GCA_013390105.1 Tichodroma muraria
TGAAAAACATAAAATGTTTGAAGTGGCTGTAACTTTTAATCTTGTGTCTAAAGACTTAAATTGTAGGATGTACATCAGTCAGTAGATGGAAAATACTGAGATTCATGAGGATGCTTCACTTGTATAAGAATAAGGGAAAACCTGGCCCATACTGGAAAGCGCTTCTTTTTTGTAACAACCAATGTGTTTTCATAAAACTCCTGACCAGTCTGCCCAGCAAGGGAAGAAGGAGTTGAACATTTGGCTTGAGTTGGAGGGGAGAAAAAAGAAATCATGACTGCCTGTTGTGAGCTGATTGATTCTTGTTAGAGGATTCTGCTGTAGCTCCTTCCCTTTTACCCAGTCTCTTCCATGTGGTACCTGTAGCAGGATCCTTTGGAGCAGAGTCATGGTGTTCCCTGGACTCCGGTTAAGTCTGGGTGCTCCCTGTCTGTCTGATGAGGAGCTGAAAATAGGAACACTGTGTTAATAGAGGTGAGAAGATCCTGAAATTACTCTGTATCTGGCATATATTATGATGTTAAATGCAAGAAAAGAATATCTGGTTAAGATCCAAACTCAAGTCCTGTCCTTCTGGAGGCTCTTTTGAAAAAAAAATGTTTAAATGGGAAGAAAGTACCATCATTATTTATACATCCTCTGTAGATGGATATGGCTTAGTGCCTTTGAGAAGTGATTCATTTCTTATCGTATGGATGCAGATTTTGATCCTGAAAACAGGATTTTTATGATTAAAATAGTGTGTGTAAGTGATTCTTATGTGTCCATCTTTGAAACTGCAAAAGCTGTAAATGTAAACATTCCATAGTTGTTTCATTAGGCCCTGTTAACACCAAAGAAATTCCATTCTGGTCATAAAAACTGAGAGAACAGTTTTTGTGCTTCATAACTGAAACCTGACTTTAATACATTATAGCACATGCAACCAGAGAAAATATTTTTTTTTAAAATAACTGGCACTGAAAAATACCACCCCAAAACAATATCTGTTTAAAGCCATTCCTGAATTTTCCTTGTGGGGCATTGGTTTCATTTTTCTTTGTATGAAAAATTACACCTCATTTGGAGTGATAGGGAAGTACTTTGTGCTTGGTTGATGTGTTAAAGACAGCTCTTGCTGGAACTGTTTTTTCACCTCTTTGTAAATTTAAGTCAATTGTCTCAACTGTTACCCCATCCTAATTCTCTAATCTTCTATCCATGGGATTTTAAGAAGTGCACTGTGCAGTTTGGGAAGCACAGCTGTAGATTTGAAATTGTATTGATAGGTGCTATTACAAGCAATTTGAGTTGGCTTTAAAAAGAGAAGTCACATCATCATAGCACTGCATATTTTAAAAATAAGAAAAGCTGTGCAGTACCATCACAAGGTGGAACACACAAGCCCGTGTCAGCTACATTTGAAGTACACGGCAGAACCATTCCATGACGCCTCCTGTGGTGGTAAATATATCAATGCATCTGAGGGTGACCAAGTTTACACACACTGATTGCTTAGTGCTCTCAAAAAAGCTCAGAGTAGAACTGTCTGTATGCCTGTTAATGTGAAAATTGTCTGATAAAAAGGGGAGAAATAGGCACATATTAATCTTTTATGTACTTAAATATAAATTAAAAGCTTGCTTGTGACTTTGTTTTCAGGGCCTGACTTGTTTCATTATAAGACCAGTTTAAAAGCAATTTTGGCTTCTCAATATAAATGGTAATTGTTTTGTGTCTGTTCAGAGATCTTCTATCCAAGAATTGTCCATGCTGAAGTGCAGTTTTACATTTGTGTGTGTGTATGCATATAGTATTTAGGTGTTTTGTTTCAACTGACTTGAAATGTTGGATTTGCTCAGAAGGAGCTCTGAAAAAATATTTGGAGGCATCTGCAGGTAAGAAAGTAATTTGTCTGTCTGTCAGGCAGGGGTAGGAGGAAGCAGGCAGCAGAGTAATTGTCATTGGTATGGCCTTCAGCAGCTGATAGTTTGATTCACACTTGATGGACAGCTCTTTTCCCATCATAAGTCAGCATTTTTATATTCAGGAGCAGAATTTTTAATTATGATTTTAACTGCCTGGGTGATTTATTGTGAATCTCTTTCTGCCCACTTACAGTATTCTGTCCAAGTGTATCTTTTGTTCTGCTCTAGAGTAATTCTTCACTGTTACAGAGAAAAACAAACCAACCAACCTCAGAGAATGTTAGTTGTCACTGATGCAGTAGCACAACAATACACCTGTGCCTGTGTTTCCTGTGTTCCGTGGTTTGTCAGCTTACCTAAAAGTCATCTGAGAGTGTTTGCATCCAAAGCATTGCTAAAATTGATTTTTAGTACATGATTTGACTGCATTGTAGATAGCTCAGCCTGCCAGAAATTCTCATGGGTGATAAAGTCTGATTGTCTTCAGCATTTTTCAGCAACCTACAACCTAAATCTCAAGGAATAAAGGGATTTCAGGCTGGAGGTGGACTGTGCTTTCCTGAGTGAAGAGATGCTAACATCTGAGTTGTTAAGCAAATGAGTGAAATTAAGGAAGGATAGGAATAATATTTTTTGGTGATATTGGTCACATTGAGTGGTCCTCAACTGTCTAAATGTAGGCTTGAAATCTGATGCCAGAAGTCAGAGCCTGGAAACCCTGTAGAGCCAGTGGGGGCAGCTGGAGCTCCAAAGTTCCCCTGACCATGCTCAGGTCCTGAAATCCAGACCTTGCATTGTTTATCTGCAGTTGCCCAGTATTCTTGAACACATCACTTCTAGTTTGTCAGGGCCCTCCTAACCTCAGATGCTGATTTTTGAACTGCCAGAGGGCTTCAGTGAGGCAAAGCACACTCCTGATCATGGTATATTTTAATGTCTGTGTACAGCTTTTTGGTGAAATTTAAATAACTAGCAAAACAAACTAAGACAATTGGGTTACATCTGGTATGGAGATGTTTCTTCTGCCATTGTGTTGATGAAAGTTTTCACTTTTTAATTGTACACAAATGGCAGAAATCTCTCTTCTGGTTTTTTTTTTTTTTTCCTTCCCTAATGCAACCAATTTAAATCTAATTGTGGTTTCTACCATATGCTTGTTTCAATCATATTTGCAGTTAAAAAAATATTTCCAAAACATAAGAGTTCAGGGAAAATACACTGTTAACTGTGAGTCTATGTAGATACTAATTTTTGAGGGTGATGCTAGCAAAAAGAAAAATTGATCTGCATTGGTTGAAAATAAGTGATAGACTTTTAAACGAAGAAAACTGCAGAACTTCTTCCTCATCAGCTTTGTCTAAAAGTATGTCTTGTGAATAAGGTTGCCACATATGCTTAGAAGGTGCTATGGTACCATAGTAAAAGGTACTCTGCACATTTTGAAAGAATAGGAAGTACACCTTGAAGTGATTGAGGTTAAAGGCTGTCATTATGAGAGAAATTTTTGAACATGTGTTTCAGTTTTTGTTGTCTGCTAACTCCTGATGCAGTGCTGCGAGATGAGGATAACTATTGTTTAAAACTGAGTTCCTAATTTTAAAATACAAAGTGCTACTCTGGCACAAAATAGTAGAGCTTATTAAAAAAATGTGTTTGTATGATGAACTTGGTATGCAGGAAGGAGTTTCTCTCTCTCTCTCATCGTTCAGGGAAAGACGGATTTTGTGTTTGAACTTACATTGGTTGTTATAAATGTTCAGCACAAATGTAAGAGCGTGAGTAGAATAACGTGGAAACGCAGCATGACTAAAGGAAAGCTGTAAGGAAAAATGCAGCGTTCTGTTTCCTGACAGAAAAAAACTGATGAGAGACTCTCTTAAGAAAATGCATGTAATTTACAGCACGTCTGTAATAAGCAGTACCGCTGGTGATTTTTCAGTACCTTTTGTTCATGGCTGAGGAAGATGGGGATGAACGAATTCAAGGTATGTATGGATAGTGGACGTGGTCCAGCTCCTGATTCAGGCTGAGTCTGGGGTGGTAGGTGTGGGGAGTATGCAAGGGAATGCAAGGGAGCGTGCTTGCTTTCAAGAGACCTGAGTGTGCAGTGCAGAGGAGGCGGGGAAGGTCTGGAAAAAGAAAGGAGCCCATGGGAGAGGCGCAGGCTGGAGCGCAGCGAGCGGCATGGAATGTGTTCCTATGGCAGGGAACAGCCCGAGCCACGGAGGAGATGAGGGGAGATGGAGCAGAGTTTGTTAGCTGTGGGAGCTGCTGAGAGTTGCTATCTCATGAAGGGGAATAAGGGACTCTCCTGCAAAGGAGGGGCAGTACAGCTTCTTCTCATCTTTCATCCAGTCATCCCTTTGCTGTGGAATTTCTCCTATTAACAAGCACATTTTGGTTCAGTTTAATTGTCTAATAAAAGGTTCGTTTTGTGTTTTTGTGGTGTGCACATGTAAAACAAGAAGGGCCAGAGGGACTGTTTTGTATAATTTTAGCTGAAGACTACAGCTGACTTGTTTCAGAGAGATGTTATGACGTGTGATATTTCTGTACAAGAAATTGTTACATGTCTGTAAACACATTTAAAAAATGAAGAAAATAGACTCTGCTTTTCTCTTCAAGTAAAAAATTATCTATAGGACCCTAAAATTTACAACATACTGGAAGAAAAGAGAAAACACTGTATATAGTAGTCAAAAAGTCCAGTTGTTTTTCTGCAAGTCGGGAAGCATTCCAGATAAGTACCATAAATTTCATTGCTTCATGGCAGTAAGCAAAAATTTGCAGGAATAAAAAGAAATAAATTAGGTGCAAGGCTATCTCCCCAAACTGGAAAATGGTATTCTCTAAAATCCTGCTGCTCCTGCAGACTTTGGTTTCAGAGTTTAGACAGTTGTAAATTTTGTTTCCATTTCTTTGGAAAACACTGACAAAAAGCAAGTGAAAGGAGATCTTCAGAACTGAGGACAGGGAATGTGGTAAGGAGAAGCGTCTTGAAGCAGTCAATACAGAGAGCAGACAGAAGTGCTGAGGTGGTGTGGTACAGGAGACCTCTTTTTTCACCTGCTGTGTAGCTGCCAGAAGGCCCTGGAACAAGCCAGGGTCTTGTCTTCCAGCAGTCACAGGATTGGGAGCCTTCATCCTTCTCTCAGCCAGAGGACTGAGGAAGAAATGAGGAGTTAGTTGTAGAAGACAGCGCAAAAAAAAAGGAGAAATCTAATTTTAGAGTGTTGACTTTGGGAGGAGGATGAGTCTGATATAAATGATCTTTTTGTGTGGGGTCACTCATCCCCCTCCCTTCCCATCTTTGACCTCTTAAGTTGGCTGTGGGGAATTTTCTATACCCTCTTTGTGACTTCCTGTGGATTTCTCACCTCAGCAGAAGGACAGAAATGAGGAAAGGGGCTGGGATGATGGCTTTGAAGAGTGTAAGGAACAGTATGCTCTTTGAGTTGTGCAAGTTTTACAAATAAAAGTACCAGTGCAAAGGCTTTTTAATCATTTCTCTGTATTGTTCATGTTTAAGTCAAAAGGAGTTGGAGACTAAATTGTGTTGGATCACACAAAAATGTATCAGCATCTGTTTTCAAACTGTTGTATTGAAGAGAGACAAAAAATTGGGTCTAGGCCACAAGAAACTTAGTCATACACAGAAAAATTTATTTTAAGGTGTAAGTATTCATCTGAAAGAAGGGAGTAACTTGTATTTAGCTTTTATACACCTTCTTACCAAATATGCCTAGAGGGGAGACAAATTTCTCTTCAGCTTCATGTGAAGAACAAGAATATTTGAACGGAGAGATTTGGTTTCTTTTGACCGATTGACACTTTTGGAAAGATCACACAAAATCTGGTGATCAATCCCTTTCTACCCAACCTCCTTGTGAAAACATGCATTTCTCTTGGTGCAAAGATGATTATCACTTGGCAGAAAAAACAATATTCACTTTCTGATATTTAAGCATTCCCTTAATACCAGGACACAAATCTTACTTCTGCTTTTCTTACTGGTTTCCTGCAGAAGTGAGCATAGAAGGGACTACCTGCGTATAAAAACTTGCTCACCATGAGGAAGGGTTAAGAGCACTAGGTTGCCCCTCATCAGGTACTGGTATTTATGCAAGCTATATTCACAAAGTTGTGCTGAAAGTGAATGTGGTAGAGTCACTCCAGATTTGTTAGCATCTAATGAGAATGCTGTTTTATAGATCTAATAATTATGGCTGCCATCAGCCCCAGACGCTGTAATTAGTATTATAACTGACAGCTGTTATCTTAATTTCACTCACATGACGGTACATGTGGTCACAGGTACATGCCACTAGTCATTTGTTTTTCTGAGGAGGTGCCTTTTTCTCCTGTTTGTCAGCAGTTTTTACCTAATTTAGGTAGCTCATGGGTCGAGGTCTGTTACCAATGCGTAAAGATGTCATTCCTTTAGCTAGGTAAATCTGAAATGGTACAACCATATCAAATCTAGTAATTTAACAGGTGGATATTACCTCAGATAAGCTTATATTTAAGTGCTGCACGCTTCTCTTATTTAACCAGATGAAGTTTTCCCTAGTGCTAATTTAGCATCTCTGAACCTTTGAATTCTGTTTTGTCTCGCAGGCACACCGCTTCTGGTACGGAGGAGCAGTGATCCAGCTTTGGGTGCCCCTGCTGATTTCCCAAGTGCTTCTCATCCCAGTGACCACAGTCTCAAGCATGTTGTGGCAGTAGGTGTCTTGTAACTCACCTTTTTCCTAAGACCAAGACTTTTCTTACCTGGTGGTTTATAGTAGTTTTATAAGCTGTATGTGTATTTGAATCTATAACAAAATGCATCATACTCATTTTCTGTAGAGAATTTCCTCTGGAAAAATAGTTATTTTAGATGATGCAATCAATCAACAGTGGTTCTATTTCTTTTTAAGAAGAGATTTACATAAAGCTCAGTGGTGTCACGAGGCATTCGAATATGAACTGAACTTTCAGCAGTTATTTATTTGTTCAGTGTCATGTTGTCCAGTTTACCATTGCTTCTTTGGTCTCACACCGTTTTTCACTTCTCTTGTTTTCTAATGGCATTTCTGTCATCTTTATACCCTGCTACTATCCTTCATGGTCTCTTCTTTATCTCACTTTTCTGTTTTACCTGACTCTTCCCTTTTGAGGACAAATTTGTTTTCAATATAGTTATTACTAAATTCTATTGCAAAGCCACAATTAGTGAAGATGCAGTAACTGTTAATCATATGTTTTTGCAGACTGTCTTTAATCTTAAAGTGATAATGTCTTAGTAACTCTTGGGCCACGTGTTCTACTTTGCAGTTTTAAGACCGGAAGCTTTGTGTGTGGGGAAAGTGTTCCTGCATTACTTATGAACCAATGAAATTCTTTAGAATCTCTGAATGTTAGCTGGGACACATAAGTCTCTCTAGCAGAATAAAGCTATTTTTTAGTGTTTCCCTAGAAAGCTCTGGTGGGTCTAGTGTTGCTCTTCTTCAGACCACATGAATACTGGCTTTAATAATGCTGCTGCTTTCGTTTGCTTGTAATATTTATGCCTCTTCCCCTTTATATTCTCTATACAATGTTGCAGTTCATTCCCTGTCCCCAGCTGTGCAAAAAAATTTGTTGCTGGTGTATTTCAAAGCAAAATAACACTCAGAAACCCTGAGTCCTTGTTTGGTGCAGGAGGGATGTTGCAGACTGGATCACACCTAGTTTAGAGCAAGGTTCCACAAATGGCTGTGTTGGCGCGTTAGGGAGTAGGGGGAGAGAGAGCTGGGGTTCAGCAACATAGGCTGGAGGTGGGATTTAGAACCAAATTCCAGTTAAGTTCATGTGAATAGAGGAAGTAAATACACAGTCAGTTGACTTGCATGCCAAGGATGTTCTATGAGTCTCACTCTAGCACTGTAATTCTGAAGAGCAGCACAGGATTAATTGACTGTTCATTGTTTCTCTTTGCATGGTCAAATGCATGTGCATCTATATGTTTTGTGTGCATCTTATTTTACAATGGTTTGTGTTTACAATTTGCTTGGTGGTGCAATTTTAAAAGTCTCAGTGACTCTCCAAGCACATTATGATGTTATGGAGGGCTGAACTTTGTCAAAGTTCTGCATCATTTGTCAGACCTGTTTGAGCGGAGAGGTTTTCCTTGGTGTTTGTCACAAGCATTTACACATTAATGAAAAACCGACTTAGTCTGATGAAAGAAAGTACAAAGAAGACTTCTTGGTTAACAGTTCAGATCTCACACTCTTGGCAAAGCTGTGAAACGTATAAAGTGAGTATGTCAGTATGTAATGCTGACCCCCTGATAGTTTATAACCATGAAAATGGAAAAAAAAAGGGTGGAAAAATAAGTGAAGTCTGTTCCATTCCAGGGTGGTTTTTGAATGCTTTATACACCATCAAGAAGAAAAAAATAGCATTTTGTTGAGTTGGGTTTTTAATGTAATTGTAGTGGTGACAAGTGCATTTTATGCCATTACATGAGGATTGCAGTAATATGTGGAGGTTAAAACCTCACCATGCTTCACTGACTTGCATCAGTACAAAAGAGTCCTCTAGGCCTAAAGGAATTCTCTGGGCTAAAATACAGAGCATCCCTCTGTCAGCTGTAGGGGTGACAGTCAAAGCTGGACAAATAACAGGGGTGGAGAAGGATTTTTTTTTTTTAATATATCTTGTAAAGTGGAGGAAGGGGAGGCACAGAAAGTTGTGGTTTGGTGTTGTTCTGGTTTTTTTTTTTTGTGAAAGCAAAAATCTGTTAGAGCAAAATATGTTACACTAACTCTTATTTTCTCATCAGTACCATTTCTAAAACTCTCATCGTCAGTCATAGTGAAATATGCTTTGGAATAATGTTCTGGGAAACACAGAGAGCTTAAATAACATAGGTTAAATTAGGTACAGATTGTTTTAAAACATGAAGAAAAATCAATACCTGACAAATAAAAAACGTGGCAGAAATAACTGTACACTGCATTTTGAAAGTAGCTATAGTCTTTCAAGTGTTAAAGCACTGTTTAGAAAAAAATGAATTTGTTCTATACATTGCTGCTGAAAATTTAAAACTAATACTGAATTTCTTTTGCCACAAACTAGAGGGTTTTTTCATGTTAAACTGCTTCTTTTAGTCACACACAAGTTAGAAAACCCAGAACTGTTGCTAGATGAAATATTCTTCAGTGCGTGTAGTGAAAATTAAGTCTCTGTACTTATGCCACAATTATCTTAGCAATTATTTTGTAATTGAAACTGACTTTCATAATTAGTTGAGCTGTTTTGGCACTTCTGGCGTTTTGGTGTTTGGTGCACATGGGACTGGCAGTGGGCTCTGCGTAGCAATACGGGTATGCTGCCTTACACTGATACACCAGTGCTTCAGCAGATTTTTGACAGGTGACTACCATGGGATTCTCTGAAGACAGTGCAGATTTACCTCCTAGAATGTGCACTTCAATTGTACAATGAGTAATGCATGAAATAGGACAGCAAACATGCAGTAATACAAGAAAAGAACTTTGCTATCCCATTCAGGTGAAGTGGTTGAACCTGATGAACCATTTGAGCTGTTCACAGTATTTATGGGATCAAGCAGAGCATGTGTTCTGTTTTTCAGATGTTGTCCCATTTATTCAAAGGAAGATCTGATTTTTTAATGCTATATGATGATTACAAAAATAAAACCTTTTCTGAGTGACCATGAAGTTTGAGAATTTGAGCTATTCTTTCCTATTTTCTCTGACACATCTTAGCTGTAGTTTTAGCCCCAATTAACAAAATACTTCTAGATCAATCAAAAACCGATAGTGAAGTCCAGCATCTGTTCCCTCAGACTGGAAGTCATTTAACAGATGGTACAAAATTTGAGTTTCTTTTTTCATCCAAACCTCTCTTTCCTTATTGTGATAACTGCCACTGAAAAATTTAGAGACGGTAATCAAGGAAAAATAGGAGTAACGCACATCAGAAATGGTTATTGAAGAAAAAAAATCTTTGTTAATGAATTTTTTACTTTATTGAAGCTACTCTTTAGCTCTTCTGCCTAGTTAGGATCACAGAGCCCTGGCCAGGCTTTCAAGAATGAAAGCTTCCTTCCCATGGTATCCAGAGAGACTTCAAGACTACAGCATTAGTTTAATGTACTTACATACACCTGTGTATAAGAAGGGTTAGAGTTTGTGCTTGGGCAGAGAAGTGATTATAGAGCAGCCCTGTGAAGAAGGGTGGGAGGGGTGATGACTGATGAAAAACTCAAGGTGATCCAGCAATGTGCACTTGCAGCCCAGAAAGTCACCTGAACCCTGAGCTGCAAAGAAAGCATGACCACCAGGTTGAGGGAGGGGATTCTGCCTCTCTACTCCATTCTGGTGAGACCTCACCTGGAGTGCTACATCCATCTCTGAGGTCCCCAGTATGGGAAAGACATGGACCTTGGAGTGAGTCCGGAGGAGGGCCGTGAAGTTGGTAAGGAGCCTAGAGCACCTCCCCGATAAAGACAGGCTGAGAAAGTTGGGGCTGTTCAGCTTGAAGAAGAGAAGGTTGTGTGGAGACCTCGTAGGAACCATCCAGTATTTGAAGGGGGCCTGCGAGGAAGCTGGAGGGGACTCTTCATCAGGAGCTGTAGTGACAGGACAAAATTATAACAGGTGAAAACTGTGAGGGGACATTTAGGCTAGATATGAGGAAGAAATTCTTTATGATGAGGGTGGTGGGGCACTGGCACAGGTTGCCCAGAGAAGCTGTGGATGCCCATCCCTCGATGTGTTCAAGGCCAGGTTGGATGGCGCTCTGAGCATCCTGTTCTAGTGAAAGGTTGGTATCCCTGCCTATATCAGGGGCGTTGGGATTAGGTGATCTTTATGACCTCTTCCAACCCAAGCCATTCTAGGATTCTGTGGTTCTACTTCTCTGAAAAGTTCTGTGCCCATAGTTTTGCTCTGTCAAAGGCCAAGGGCTGGTCCAGCTGCTTTCTGGCTGCAAATGGCCTGGCCTCACAAAGTGGATTTAGCAGTGGGCACGTAGTCTTCAGCTGGAGATCTCCTGTGGAGCAAGGCCGTGCAGTGGGATTGAGATGGTTGAAACCTTTCAGAAGAAACGAGCGTTCTTGGGGCGCTTAACACTTGCTCAAAACTCATCCCCAGTTTGCTGAGCAGAGCTGCAGTTTCAGATTTTCTTCACCAACTCAGAAGATCCTGACTGGATCCCTCTGCTCAACATGGTAGGGATGAGATGCAACAAGGCAGACAGTCTGAATTGTGTGCTCTGTTGGTTTGGTGTTAGGGAGCAGAATACATTTTGCTGCTTCTACCCAGTCCAGTTCATTCGGGTAGTAATAGCTGATGTATAATTACGGCATTTGAACTTTTGTTTCTGGAGCTGTTACTTCAGCTTGTCTCTGTTTTTGCCCAGGCACGGACTTCCCCATCTATCATAAGACTTGATTTGTCATGAGTTTTAGACTGTGGAGGTTAGAGAGGACTGTGATCCTATTTGAATTGATAAGAATTTTACATTAATTCTGGTGGAACCTAAGGTTTCACCCCCTCTTGTTGCTGATTATTATTGTATGCTATTTTCTACATGGCTTTCTTTTATAGTTACATGTTTTCTGGACAAATACTTAGGTTATCTTGGAGTTAATCAATAGGACTGGCAGATTAAATTGTATTTATCCATATTTAAAGATACAATGAGATGCTGGATCAATTGAAGAGCAGCTCCAGTGGCTCAATATAGTTTCAATTTTTGCCTAGATATGACTTGAAATTGACTGTATTTTATGCATTGTGGACATGTAATTTGCAATTTTGAATAAGGTTGGTATATAATTAGAACATTTTTATGTTTCAAGCTGTTGTTAAAAAGGGTCAAAACCTCCTCTGGTTCTTCTGGCTGTTAATTGTGCTTGTGGTGTATTAGCCTTCCTGATTAGGAGTCTGCAAATTAGCATAATGTCCACATGTGTAAGGATGCAGCTTCATGATTTGTTCCTTTTCTATATGGTATTATATACATACATAAATGTAGAGATATGCTACAAATCCGGCTATGAGTAGTACTTACAAAATGTGTATTTTAGTAAAAAGAAAATCCAGAAATATTAGTTCATGTAATTATGCTATTTAAAAGTAGGGCAGAGTAGAAAAGGTCTTTTTTGGCACAGTGGTAGAGTAATTCCATAGAGTTCATAGCCTGATTCAGCAGATTTCTGCTAAGATTTGAGCTAAGAGACTGCACTGCCAAGAAGGTTGTGTTGTCTGTCTCGTTTTAAAAGATAGAACTTCTGTCCAGTATGTTTACTGGACTAGGTCAGATAGTTTTACTTTCTGGTCCTTTTGAATGTGTTAGAATTTCAATATGAAATTCTCCCATAGTTATGTGGTAGAATCGTACAACACTTTGGGTTGGAAGGGACCCTTAAAGGTCATCTGGTTTCATCCCTCCTACTGTAAGCATGAATGTTTTCCACTAGATCAGGTTGCTCAGAGCCCCATCCAGCCTGACCTTGAATGTTTCCAGGAGCAGGGCATCTCCCACCTCTCCGGGCATCCTGTTTCAGTGTTTCGTCATCTGCTTTGTAAAAAACATCTTTCTTTTATCAAATTTAAATCTACCCTCTTAGTTTAAAACTGTTACCTCTTGTCCTATCACAGCAGGCTCTACTAAAAAATCTGTCCCCATCTTTCTTATTGTTC
>WAAG01020649.1:19150-39647 GCA_013390105.1 Tichodroma muraria
CCCCCGTCTTTTCACCTGGCCTCACATCAGTCAAAGAACATGGTGAAGGTTCCTCAGATGTGACATTCACTTCCAGCCCCACCCCTCCCTTTCTTTTGTGATCTGCATGCATTTTTCTGTCCTTCAAACAGCAGGATGGGAATCAAACAGAATACATTGTTCTGGGGTAAAGTAAGTTCTGCAAGCAGCACTACTGAGCAATGGCTAGCTAGTCTTTGTTGTCTCGTTTTTTGACTCTTTCCATAAAAGCCCAAATGAATTCTCTTTCAGAATATGCAGAAGAAGCACATTCCAACGGGAACTTTTTGAAACACTTCTATGAGAAACTGTAAGCATGATAAAAGGAGGACAGGCCGGGGAACAAAACCAGATTAAATGGATTTTAAGTCACAAATTAAAAAAAAACCCCAAAACTCTTTATCAGCAGGTAGAATGATATCCCCTTCAATTTGATTTTAAAAGATGTAGCCAAAATATGGATGTTTCATCTTGAATAAATCAGTCAAGGCTGTGAAATATCACAGTTCTTACAGACAAATGTGTTTGTTGCTCAGATGTTTCTGTTGTGGTATTCTTTTCAGCCAAGGAGTATAGTCTTAACTGTATATTTGTTTTAAAAGAATATAGGGACTTTTTTCCCAGATCTGTGTAGCATCACCATGGATGCCTAGGTATCACATATTGCTGTGTGCTTCTGCAAAGCTGTGGGGTTTTTTAATTAATAGTATTGGTGAAAATTCTGTGGCACAAAGACCAGCTATGAGATCAGTGTAGCTGATGTATAAATGTATCTGCATTTCCTTCATGAGAAGTATGAGCTGCCTGGGATGTTTTGGGATTTTTATTTGAGAGAGTGAATTCGGTAATGTTGTGTATCTGAAGGAAGAATAATCTACAAAAGGTACCCAGTAAATGTTGGTGACTGAGGTGGTCTGCTGTATAGTGGTGAGAACACCTGGAAACGGAATGTTCTGCTCCTCGTGGAAAAAATGCAAAATTCTTTATTGTAAGTCCTTAAGTTCCTACCAAGGTTCAGGGGAGTAGAGACAGAATGGACTAGAGAAGTTTATGCACAGTATTTTTATTATTTACTAATTGCACTTAGTAATTGTAGATTTCTAAATTTACAATTTAAATTAGAATTAACTTGGGGTAAAAGAAGTCAGTTCCACTTCAGTCTTCAGACCATTCTGTCTCTGGTTGGCTGTTGTTAAGCCTGGGAAAATGTTCCATCTTATCATCCAGAATAGAGGGGAAATTGGATTGCTGTTCATGGGCAAGTCCATCCATTGATAACAGGATGGTATGAGATGGATGCTGTCTTATGGTCAAATTGATGGTCTGGTTAGTACACGCAAAAGAATTTATGGTGTATGTTATTTTTCTTTGAAGCACTTCAGAACGGAAGAAATACGGTTAGATTAGGGATTACCATGTTAATGATAACAAAGCTATCCTTGATCTTACAAAACACTGAACCTGATGATTGCTTAATGCCCAGCTGTGATTTGCTGCCTTTTTACCTTTCGCTGTCTACTTTGTATGTAGTTGTCACTTTCAAAAGGCTGTTTTGAGAGGTATATTGATAATTTTGCTGTGTTAATGTCATCAGTTACACAAACACTGATATTTGCAGGTAAAGTTAGTTCATTAGAACCAGATGCACTCATAAATAAAATGATTTAAATTACGTTGGCAGTATGCCAAAAGATAAGACTTTTGGGAAATTAATCTGCTACCAATTACATGTATTTATAATACTACATAAGTGTCTAAAACATCGAATTATTGGTGTTAGTTCTGTTAAAATTACTTTTATAATAGTCAGACTTCTAGTGCCTGATGTGTTGGTTCCCTGTTAAGGTCAGGAGCAATGTGCAGATTCTAGGTTTATAGTGATTTAAATTTTCTTGAAATCATTCAATATTTAAAATTTATTACATATCATTCTATATTCATATGAATGTGATGTTGACCACCACATAAATACTTCTTTATTATATGTTTAATAAGTAAGTTTAATTCAAGCCTAGCTTTCTCTTCCTTTGCTATTAGTATTTTGTTCTGTAACAGCCAAACATGCACATTCAGGGCTGGTTGGCAACTCTCTTCAGCCTGGACAGCAAAAACCAAGAGGAAGAATACTCTTTGGTGTAATACATGCAGTTTATAACAGGTTTGTTTTTCTTTTAAAGTTGTTAAAATAATCTAGGCTTTTGATGAACAGGTTTCAAGTTAAAAGGTACACATTGAATTTGGAAAGCAAGTTCATGGCTTTCACCAGCTCTCTAAGGAAAAAAAAAAGTAATTTTCAAGCAGAAGACAGAAAAATGTCTTTGCCTATTGGGAGACCCTACTGGAAGCTCTTTTTAGCATGAAAGCATGTCTTTGGGAAAGCAATATAAAGTAATGCTACCCACTAATTCTATACATGCATATGTGGCATATATATTCATGTGATGCCCTTTGCCAAGAATGTATTTTAAGAGAACTGAATTTGTGCCTCAGGTACATTGTTGTGAAAAGAATAGGAACCAGATCAATATATTGCAGTTCACAGGTAATGAAAGGATGCCTGTGCAAAGGACTCTGACAATACAGCTCACTAGAGAGTAAAACTTATTTTCTAGAAACGCTGAAATTTGAGAAGGGCCTGGCTAGCTGGGTGCACCTGCCAAGGATCTTGACTGATACTGTTGGGATCAGCTCTTTGGGCTTTTTTGAACTGGGGAGCTGTGGATGGAGCTGGCAGGTTTGGTGTCCTGTGTGCAAGGCTGTTTCCCCTGCCCTGTTGGTGCAGAGCAGCCTGAGAGAGTTGGGGTCAGGGCAGACAGGCAGGCTCAGCCTCATCTGTTACCACGTTACCTGTGCAGCTGCTGCCCACCCTGGGCTCCCACCTTCGGGCCTGTGCCCCTGGCCTGTGGGGTTCCTGCTGCCAGGGTGGTTTCCTGCCTTCCCAGCCACTGACAGGTCACAGATGGGGGATGTCCCTTGCAGACTCAGCTTTATTCTGGGCTGTATTTTTTTTTATTTTATTTATTTATTTATTTATTTGGACTTTAAGTAGCTCCAAGTCAAGTAAGAAATGCTAGCCAACAGAATTGTGGGGATTCATATTGATAAGTTTCCCTTGCTTTTGGAGTCAGACTTGGCTGTACACTGCAACTGGAGAATAGGAGACTCCTATTGAGGAAGACAAATTGTTTCAGGAGTGTTCAGCCTCCAGTCTAATATATTTTTCCTACTGCAGAGAGTACTTCTGGGTTCATTATAGCTTACTCTCACAAGTCGTCATTTCTGTCTCAAGGCTGTTGTGCTTTCCAATGTAAAGCAGATTGATGCTGGCACATTTTTTCTATTTTAATTTTACAGAGTTGTCACACTGAAACTGTGCCTCATATTGGAAGTGCTTTGAAGTGAAGAGATAAACAAAGAGCTAAAATAAAATTAAAAAGGACTATGAACAACATTTCATCTTGGTTTGTCTTTTTTAAGAATAAGCTGAATGGATGTAGTACCCTTGTGCCACTGTAGTAAGTCTGCAAACATTAGCAGATCAATCTAAATTGAGTTAGTGTGTATGCAGTAGGCAGAAACAGGTGAAAATTAGGTTATCTGTGCCTAACTCTTTCTATTTGCTATGAACAGTGAGATATAAACTAGGTTTTAGATGTGATTAGGTTTTGTTTATTTTTGGAGAGGGGCAGAGGCAGAACATGTGCTGTACCTACCATAGTTATTAAACCAAGAAACTGTATAAAAGTCACAAGCTCAGTTGTGACATTTGCAGGTAAAGGTAGAAAGCCCTCATATAAATAAATCAGAAGTGAATCCAGGAGAAAAACCAGCAATAGTCCAAGGTACGTTTCAATTTTATCTCTGAAAAACAAAAGCCCGGAATTTTCTGTCCCTTCACTAATAAAACCCACCCAAAAAAGTAATTGTCAGTGTCAGAAATGCCAACCAATTTGTAATCTGAAGTATGGTTTATAACTTTACTTTTTTTTGGCTTGTTGACTCCCAAAAACTTTCCAGTGAAGGCATATCTTATGCTAGATCTTCAATGTTTCTTTTTATGATGTTCTAAAAGTAGTCAAGGAATTTAGAGATCTGTTGACCACAAACTGAAGTCATTGTCTGCAGCAATAAAATAAAAAATGCCAGTAGCAAACACTCGTACTCTTACAATTCTTGGGTGCACAGTACTATTAATCTGTGATTTAAAGGGGAATGACAAATCCTTGTCCCTAGACCAGCTTTGACATCTCGTAATGTGTAACAGCTTTTACATCTCTACGGAAGCCTTTTATCCACATTACCTCTCCTTACCGCTAAGAAGCAGCAACGGCACAAACAAGCGTGATTTCTCCAAAGGGGCAGGGTGAGGTCCTTTCCCAACAGCGCAGTCTTACCTGTGCAGGAGTGGCTTGTATTCCCCTTTCCCAGCAGAAAGGTAGTTGCCATTTTGTTTTTCCTGTGCCATTCAGTACCATCACCAGTGGAGGATACAGGTAAAGGTCTGGGAGGCACAACTGTGAGCTTCTGCTTTGAAACTACTTGCTTCTAGAACCCAGCATTTATTTTCCAAACAGTACCTTATCTGTGTTCTGAATTGTGTTGTAATTCTCTAAAAATCAGTCCACTTGCAGAACTGGAAATCTACTGGAGAACTTGTCTTTTCCGCTAGTTTGAACAGGCTCATGAGCAAGTCTTCACACACTCTTCTCTAAACTTCTCTGCCTGTTCAGCCTTGATGCCAAAGAATCGAAGGATCCTCTTACTAGACACTGCTAATGTTTTCATTGACAGAGGTTCCCTATCACTCATATTTACCAGACAATAAAATAAAAGTTAGCTAGGTCACAAAATATTAACAACTTTAGGAATCATTCTCCAGCACTGTTTGCTTGAACCCCTCTGAAATCCTGGTAGCCTTGCCTGTTGCCATACAGAAGGGATTTGTGGGGAGAGCATTTTGCCCTTAGGTTTTCTGGCATTCAGCATCATTGTGCCTATTTTGCCGTCAACAGAATTGTGAGGATGAATAGAATTTACTCTGAAATGTTCGGCTTCTTTCTGTCAGACCGAACTTCAAGGTCTACTGCTGTTTCTGTGTCATCTCTCACTTCAAAGGTATCTGCCCTTTGACTTTTAAGCTGAGCTGTTGTTGTTGGGCCCCTTTGGGTTGCCTGAGGCTATCAGATGTCCAAATAGCTGTAACAACAGAAATAATATTTGCTTTCATATGCTAAACAGTTCCTGTTTAATTGTTACCAGTATGTAAGATAGTTCAGGCTTAAGGAAAGCAAACCAAACAAAAATAAACTCTTCTAACATTATTTCGGTTTGCACTCAGCTCCCTCAATCCTTCCATTTGTTTTCCAGACTTGATGGTACTTGTAGGTGTTGGAAGTGGATACAGCCATGGGGATACTTGCACAAAGGGGACAAACTAATTTTTAGTCCAGATCAAGTGTAATTATACCTGAAAGTGTTCTGGTTGGGTTCCTGTTTTAAGTTCCTCTGACTGAATTTGCCTCTATTGAAATTTGTAACCATTTAAACAGGAAAGGGTTATTTGCTGGGAGAGTATAGAGCAAATAGAAAGCCTTATCTCTGTCCTCTTAGAACCTGGACTCCTTCTGTGCTCATGACACTGTGCTGTAGTCAGTTCACGCTTGAGGAAACTGTTCAGACTAGATTCTGAGCTGGAGTTCAGCTCCCCAGGCCTCTGTATTTGTGGTCTCCAGGCTTGATCACTTCATTACCATTGTACAGGAGTGAATGTAAATTGCAGAAGCTCTGAGTAGCTTAAAATGCAGCAGTACATCAGTTTAGCTCCACGGATCAGTATTACCCTGTTATTTCAATGTTTTGTTTCATGTATCCAGTAGTTTCTATTAAAATATTAAGCCTAATTTACAGTGCTTTTTTTTGGTTGAAATTTAAAGCCCTGCATGAGATTATGCACAGATACTTGAAAAACTGCCATTCCCTCCATGATCTTTTTTTCTACTGGGGGCAACTTTTGTCCAAGATGTATTGCTCTTGCCTGCAGGACGTATCAGCTCCTGGACTATTAAGCTCATTTTCAGAAGAAAGCAGTGAATGCTTCCTTCGGTTCCTTTTGAATTTGGTAAAGTTCATCTCTGAATGAGAGGCTTTTCTTTAGGAGGTCCACCTTGTTCTTTTCTTCACAAAGTAACTCATTGAAGCTATTTCTTTCTACCTTTTCTTTCTAGAATAAAGGTAATGTCTTTACTTGTGAGTACCCAGAATGCATTACAGTGATGTGGAGCCCTTAAATATGCAGATCAGTAGTGCTCAATACAAGAAAGATGCAAGCAAACTCTTGTAGCTTACAGTGCTTTGGGTTATTATAAAACAATTATAAAATCTTCAGAAAAAAAGCTTTGCTTTCCTGTGTGATAGCAGAAGAAACTCGACTGTACAAAATGTTTTTAAATTTGTTTTTCTAAATAGTAAATTTTGATGAACTTGGCATACGTAGTAGGAGTGAGACAAATACAAAATTCTATAAACCACAACCCACACCCTTACCCCCAGCATGCTGCCAGTCTCTGCATTTCTGGTTTTGAAGTATTTTTAATTACCATCTGACCTGGATAAGTAACATTGAATTTCTTCATAAGTAATAGTATTTGAAACATTTCACTGGTATATAAAACTGTACTGTGCTTTGTATCTGAGCATACTGTACTGAAGTTTTAAAGCTTAAATAATTCACATGTATAAAAACTTTGTTAACTTTTCAGGCCACTCAAATTTTCTGTCAACACGTTTCTTAAAATTAAGGGAACTGTAAGTTAAGGAAGTACTCATGTTTAAATCAATCTGGCTTCACATGTCTTAGCTGAGATGCCTCATAAAGAACTGAGATGTACTGAACCTTGTCACTCGTGCATCTGTTATGTTCTTCACTTTGTCTTAACTGACCTTGGCCCTCCCAGGTAGCCAAACTTGATTTATCTGCTATTCGGTGTCGTTCTTTTGGTTTCCAAGTTCTGAGGAACTGGGAACAAGGGAACTTCTTTGTCTCACAGTGTATTTTCTCTGTATATCTGAAACCAGCTTGAGCATCTTGTGTGGAGAGGATGGGAAATGGTAGAGCTTCACAAAGGCATGCCAGGAGACAGGTTATAGCTATTTCCTTCCACTTCGTGGCAAACTCTTACGTACTAAATATGTCTCTATGACATTTTGTTTCTAGGAAATCACTGATATAATTGAGAATGCTTATTTTAAAATAGGAATAAGCAAAGATTGGGAATTTTGTGGAAAGGCCTTTTTATTACCAACACTTCTGTTGGTATACCTTCCCTATATTTTTCTCAAAAGCAAGGAAGCAGGCATTGAATTGAAACAGTGAGTTTATCCAGGAGCACATGCAAGAAATAGGACAGTTGGTATCTCCTGCTTTTGGGGAATTACTCATTTGTACACGTCACATGTTGTGCTCACCTAAGCAACAGCAGTATCTTCTCTGACCTTGGTTCTTGCAATTAGAGATGATGCTACTAGTCAACAACTGTAGTACAATCAAGTTCACCTGCAACCTTAAAAAAAGCTGTTTCTGGTGATAATAACTTCGTAGTGTGA
This sequence comes from Tichodroma muraria, assembly GCA_013390105.1. Taxonomy (NCBI): domain Eukaryota; kingdom Metazoa; phylum Chordata; class Aves; order Passeriformes; family Sittidae; genus Tichodroma; species Tichodroma muraria. The sequence goes on from WAAG01020649.1 coordinate 26,771, forward strand.
AATTGAAGTTACCCATGGGATTTTGTTTGCTAATTCTCTTCAAATAATCAAAGAAAAAGTGGTTGTGAGAGTCCCCATCATAATCTGATTAGTAGATACAACTGTGCTCATTAAAATGTCCTGAGCTTAATTAATCTGTAAGGTCTTATAATTGCTGTTCTATTTCATTCCCAGCAAATATGCTGATATATCTTTGCTTAAGATATTTTATTCACCCAGCTTCCTTTCAATCGTATGATAAATCCTGCCTTTTTACTCTGCAGTTTTTAGTGCTGTCAAGTTATTTACCAACCAGTGCTGTTATTTCAATATGTAGTTAATAATTAGCATTGAACCAGATCATTTTATGAAAGGTTATTTTATGATGACTTTTAAAAACCCTAGGAGAGATTGAAAATACCATTATGCTTCATAAGGATTTATTGGAAATAACAATATACTCTCAGGTGATCTGTCTCTAGTCTAAATTGCCTGATAGGTTTAAGATAAGCCAGTAATAGTAATGTCTTGGCTCACAAGAGTCAACTCAGGTTTATTAATAATATTCACTCATAAATTCAGGATAACACTGTGCCTGTACTTTTAGATCCTAAAACAAGATTTTGTATACATTTCAGCAGAATTAAAATGCTACACAGTTGCCTTAATTTCCATTGAGAATTGGGATTGAGATCAAGGGGTTTATGTAGGACAGCATGTTTTCTCCCATTTGGATGCAGGCAACTCAATTCTTTGAAGAGAACTCAGACAACATTTTAACCCTTATTTACTTGTTTGGTGCTCTTTAGTTTCAGGTGTTCTCGTGGTCTCTTACAAAAATCTACAGAATAGATGGTTTGTTTTTTCTCTGACAAGTTCTTTTTAAAATTTGGTTTAAAATGTAGCAACAGAGAAATTTAGGAGTATGTCTAGTCTAGTGCTTGCATGTCAAATAGAGGCCTGACAAGACAAATTTGTGTTCTCTTTTCCTTAGGCCATCATGTGTTTTCCTTGCTACAGTGTTGGGGAGGTTTTGTTGAGAATGAAGACGTGCAATTTGGTTTGTAGAATGCCCAGAGCCAAGGAGAGAATTTTTAAAGATAACTCCTTCCTGTACTGAGATATACTGTGAGACCTCCGTATTATCTTTGTGACCTGATGAGATTTTTGAAGAACTTCATCTGCAACTTTATCATGTTGCAACGTTTATTCACATATGCACGTGCACACACACACTCACACAGAGGTGTATTTTTATATGTGTACATATAAATATAAAAGGTTTCTTTTGAGACTTTAACATCTCTAAGCATATGGAACAAATGATTAAATACAAAGATGTCTGCAGGACTGTGTTAGTCACTGATTCAGTAAGTTGCTTAGACTGGTGGAGGAAACTGGTTTTTATAACTCAAGTTATAAAACTCAATAAGTTTTAAATAACTCGATTTGCAAATCTTTTGCAAAGTAAATAAATTTTCGGCCCACAAAGTTAAGGAGGAATACTTAACTCCCTAGAGGAATGAAAGTGCCTTTGATCTAAACAGGCAATGTAATTCTTAGTACCTTGTATTCAAGGGCTACATTCCAAGCTGAGGAAGCTCTGTGCTAATCACAGACTGTGGTTCCCTGGGACATTGTGGAAGCATCTTGGGAAAATACCGGATGAGTGATCTCTGAGAGCTTTCAGGTCCTTGTCATGCTGTAGATTGGCTCTCTCGTGGGATCTGTGTATTGGACTTACGTGAAGATTTCTGATTTCCTGGAGTATAATAGAGAACATGTTTTCTGCTTTAACTTTTTAGCAAAGTATTTCCCCTGTAACACTTTACATTCCTTTTTAGTGTTTTTTCTTTCAGGCAGAGTGCAGCAGAAGCTGTATTTCTGTTCTTTGCACCGTATTTTCAAGAAATTAATCGTTGTCTCATCCCTTGATATCCATGTGAATTGCTGGTGAGTCTGTATACCACCATTAGACAAAAGAAGGGTCTGTGACTATTACATTAGTACCTAAGAGGCACTAATCATATATTGAGAGATCTGTCTGGGAGTTTGGTGTTCATATTCTTTAATGGCTTTCTGTTGTAAGCTTAGTGTTCAGCCATTGACAAGGACACACAGTAAGGGATGTACACCTCAGACAGCTGGAGAAAAAGTTTTAAGTTACCCTTGTATGCTTCTGTTTATTTCATAGAGTGGGCTCTGTCAGTTTTTTCATGTTCTTATGTTTAATGTGGCTTAGTTGATGTTTCTGAGACACCTGGGGCTTTGACTGTTTATACTGTTGGCCACTGTATTGTGTAGACATGCCTGTGCATTCTGGAGTACAGGAAGTGCTGTAGCTGTTCTACAAAGATTTAGTCAAAGCTAAAAAAAGTCATCTAACTGTGCCATCTGTCTTGTGGCTCTCTCATCTATGCGTTCTTCAGGCTCCAGCATTACTTACACACAGAATCACATCCTGATTGTTGTCTCTCTCGCTTTTCAATGAGGGTGCTCTAAATATTCATAATGTTATGTATATATCATTATTAGAAATCCTGGGCTTTAAGCACACTGTCATCCATTGTTCAGTAAACACAATTACATTGCTCTATCATTCATCTCTAATGAATCCATGCTAATTGATTAATCAGTGCTGTTGCTCCACTATGATAATTCCATATGAGGAATAGTAGTAACATAACTAGCAATTACTAACATACGTTGCACACTGAGGAAAACTTAACATAATACGCTGTAATAATAATACATAACGCACAGGGCAAATGCAGATCAGCAGGAGCAGAGCGGTGCCCCAGCCAGGCCTCGTGTTCCGTGGCACGGCTCCGTCTCTTGGGAGGAGAGGTGGCCAGGTGGACTGGATTGTAGTGGTCTTGGGGTGTGACACCCAGGGATTACTGGTACAGGGACCATGCCAGGCTATCCCCTGGGATGAGTGGGGTGTTACAAAAAGGCATGTCTGAGAAGATGGGGCAGTCTTTTTCATAGTTTCCTCTGGTGCTGGTTACGGAGGTGACTGCCCTTCTGCCTTAAATACGGCTATGGCTGCGACTGCTGAAGTAAGAGAAAAAGCATTCTTATACTTTTGCAGCATCTTCCTGATGTTACTGTTCCAAAGCAATCAGTAGAAATTTCTGTTCCAAGTCAAAGCTTAACATTGTCTCTCACAGGCTGGGAGCAGTGCTTGGTAGGCTGATGGTAACAATGTGGTTACGCATGCTGTTATGGAATCAATGGATCTATGGATTCCTGTTGACCAGCCTAGCATGTTTAAGGCATCTCATTATAGGTGCCATTCGTAAAGGGAATTAACAGCAAAATATCAAATGCAGTCTTTAATAAAGACCCATTTTAACTTTGAAAATGAATTTGGTTTTTAAATTTTGGAAATCCCTGTTGTTCACTACCACTGTTATTGTTGGTGAAGACACGTGTAGTTTTAATTTTGATAAAAGAACAGGTGAAGTCAGTTAAGACTTTATTGCAAGGAACAGAGATGCAAGGTTAAAGTATTGCTTGTACATTGAGCTCTTAGATAATGCACATTCTTTAGAAGCCTTTCAGATAATATTAAAGGCATATTGTAACAAAAGCGGAAAGTTTTGATTCAGTAGTGCAGTTACATTTGTGAAGTTTTCCTTATTGTGCGTTAGGTTTGTGGAATTTTTTTTTAAAGCGTTCAGAATTAGTATTTTTATGTGGTGAGAATAAAATTCAAGTTTTATTTGTGGGAGAAGTGGGGATGTGGCATCATGCATAATACTGTCTAGATAAGATTTAGATGTCTTCTAAGTACTACTTTTATGGAGAAGCTATCCTGATGTAATGCATAGTGGGTTAAGAGATTTTTTTCTTTACTTTAAAAAAGGAATACAAGCAGTTTCTCTCTAAACAAAGAAGAAATTAGTCAAAATGCAGCTTTGTAGTTTGCAAATCTCTTGTAAAATGTTTTGTCAATTAAAGAGCTTGGGAGACTTCAAGAAGTGAGTCAAGACAGGAAAGGTCATGTTGATGTTCTCTTGGTCTAAGAGAATTTGGTAGATTTTCTTGTAGAAACATTGATTTCTTTCCTGTTTTTTGCAATATTAATTGCAAAAATCCAACCAGTTTCCAACCAAAAGAAGGGATTAGTGTGCGTTTGTGGAGCTAATGATAGTGCACTTTTAAATGATGCTTGTTGCCATGGGAATAATTGCTTACAAATAATTTATATAGTAACTCAGATGTCCAAAGTTTGTGCATATTTTTTAAATATGTATTTTTCTCTCCAAATGGATGATACAGAAAAAATCACAAATTTTAGCTTGGAAACACCTGCTTCTTTACTGCCTTGCACAGTTGATACCACTGCTAAATATTTTTTATAAATAAAAGGCCACCCATGTATTTCTGGACAGTAAATTTAGCAACAGTCCTTAAAATATGAAAGTATAATAACAACGCTTTAAGGTAAATAAAATAAAAATATTAATGTCCTAGCAGATAGCAGGTCAGCCAAAATATTTCAAGTGCTCTGAACATGGCTTAGTTCAAATTAATAATCTTGCTGAGATGCAAATACTACAGACTCAGGCAGAAAGTCCTTCTGATATTGCTCTGTAGCGTCTCTGTAGGCTTGCAGTGCAGGCAGAGAGCTCAGAGGCAATTAGAAGCAGTATGATGAATGGGAAGAGAGCTAATAAACATATCCTCTTTTTTTAAAGGTGCCAGTGATCGTATGGCTGGCCAGTTAACTGCATCCTTTAGATGATTATTCCAATATTGACAGCTCCTAAAAGTTGTGAACATGTACCGTATTATTTATGTTTCCAGTAGTTTTTTGGTTGGTGTTGGTGTGTGGGTTGTTTGGTTTGGAGGGTTTTTTTTCACCCTTACTGGAAGATTTCCATTTATTTTCAGAGTTGATTCTTGGCCAGTAGGGATGCTAAATCCTAATATTTATCAATATACCATCAATGCTTTTAAAAGCAGCTTTCTGCTGTTTTGGAAAAGGCATTGCTCACACCTCAGCCTAGAAATTGTTAAAAATGTTGGGCCTAGGTCCAGAGTTTTATGTGTAGGAAAGCTACTTCTGGAGACTTCTAACTGAGGTATTTTCTACATTTTTCTTTTTCTCTCAGCCCTTCACAAATTGAAGTATTTAGGCACTCCAGCTGCACCTCTTCCTTCCCTCACCCATGCAAAACAACTGCCAAGGAAGATGTGAACTCTCCAGTACTGTTACAACTAGCGAAATTTTTTTTCTCAGTGATAGAGAAGTTTTTCATATGAGGATTCTTGGAGTTCTCTTGCCAAAATCACATGTAACAATTTTGATCCCCAGGCCTAAAGTAATTCTTGGTGCTCTTAATAATAAAGAACTTACTGTTTGTGTAGGGCCATAAGAAACCGAGCGTTGCTTTTTCTAAGCAGAGAATGTTCCTCAGCTAGATTTTTGAATTATTAGGATGAAACAAATTGTGAGTGGGTATAGCAGGAAGAGTCAGGGAGAGCATTTTGAAGGTTGATGTTGGCAAGGTGTGTTTTCCATGCAGAAGTTGAACATGTCCCAAAGAGCTGAGTGGGAGTGCAGAGGAGGGAACCTGGCTGGTGTAGCTTGAGTCCCCACAGAACTGAAGCTCCTCTGGTTTTGGTTCCTGCTGGTTCTGGTGCTCCCTGGGAGCTGTGTTTGATACTAACATTATCTTTCTGGTGTAGAAGGCAGGGACTCCAAGGTGTCTGCAGGCTTGGGGCCAGCAGTAATTAGGAGAGCGTAGATGAGGTTGCCTCCCACGCTTAACCCAGGAGCTGGGTACCCTTCCCTGGTGTCATGGGCTCAGCACATCCTGTTTGCTACTGAGAATTTGCCCTCATGTTATTCTGACTGAATTTGTTGACCACTGAGCTAAAGCATAAGCAATAACTTCGAAAATGGGTGTCTGTGTGTGCATGATTTTCCTGTCCCACTTTTCCTAAAGATACTGAGCGCTTCCCTTGGACTACACATGTGATGCAGTTGCTCGGAATCTGCTTCAGTGCCAACTCAGCCAGAGCACCTGGACGTGCTAGGGAGGGGGATTTCAGGCAGCTCAGTGTTTGCACTGCACAGAGTATGTAGTCCACCAGTGCAGTCCAGCTGTAATGGTGACCCTCAGCGGAGAGTTGTTAACAAACAATTTGGGAGAATAATTTCTTACTTCAGACTGATTCTCAGGAGAGTGTTCATTTATGCCCTAGGTTTAAAATAACCTTTTAAATGCCAAGTTCACAACTTACCATAATATTCAAGAAATCCCTTGGTAGTTGAGAGGAAAAATATTGCTGTTGTGGTTCCTGAAACTGTCACGTAATTGCTAAAAGCCGTACTATATTATGGCTTTTCTTTGTGCTCCGCTAATTAAACATGAATCCACTTGGATGTTATTAAAAATATCTGAAGACATACAGCTATTCTTATGCTGAAAAATATCTTTTACCAGTCCAGTTGAATACATTTCAATTGACAAGATTGAAAGAGGCTGTGTGATTCTTATTTTCATGATAGTTGACTGCCTAAAAATCATCTTTAGCAAGTGATTAATTGCATTTGTAGATAAGGCACAATTGCATCAATTACCCATTTCAAATTAATTTCATTCTGAATAGTTGAGAGGATGATGTAGTTTAATCAGTAAGTGAAATGGAAGTATTGTAAGCTGTTTAGAAATACTTCCCACGTTCTATGGCACAGTGATTTCAATCAAGCAGACCATTGGAAAAATAAGAAATACACAGTAACAAACATTAATACTTTTCCTTCAGTTCAGCAGCATTTTGTTAGCCTCCTTTGCATTGGTTTCCACTCTTGATGTATTGATGTTAGCAATACAGTGTGAATTATATTTTATTACGCTTATTTAGAAGGAAAAAAGGAAAGCTATGTTAAATTAAAAAATTAATCTGGATTTTTTTGAGGCATTGTTATGCTTGCCTTTGCATTACTAAACCCTTCTTGCATATATTTTAGGAAGTGGTTTTGTGTGTTATATAAAGCTGTGTGGACTGGAAGATTGGAGGTTAGTCTGTTGTTATCTTGGTAATGAAAGATTAGCCAAGCAAATGAAACTCAGATGTTGGCACCAGCTTCATACCTATCCTTGAATGGCTGTGAACAGCACCCAAAAAACCAAATGATGCCTGACACGATTGCTCACCACCCACTGACTGATCAGCCTGATGTTCAGCCTGATCAGTGAGTAGTGATTGGCCTCTCCCAGACAGCTCCCCCCAGTTTATGGCCTGGCCATGATGTTCGAGGCTGTGGAGTATCCCCTTGGCCAGTTGGGGTCAGCTGTCCCAGCTGTGCTCCCTCATGGCTTCTGGTGCACCCCCTCTCTGGCAGAGCATGGGAAACTGAGAAGTCCTTGACTTAGGGCTAGCACTGCTCAGTAACAACCAAACTATCAGTAGTTTATTGACATTATTCTCTCACTAAATCCCAGACATAGTACTGTGCCAGGTACTAGGAAGAAAATTAATTCTGTCCCGGTCCAAACCAAGACTCCCCAGTTACACAAGTTTTCTCCTGCACAGAGGTGTTGCTGCTGAAGTTACAGCACAGGTCTCTGCTTACTGGAAGATTATGTATTTCGCTTGCCAGATTGTTCCCTGGCCTAGGGATAATGTGACTCTGTACACGGAAAGTAATAAAGATAAGATAAATGTTTTCTTTATGAGGGTTTTAGTGCCACATCTTCTGCCCATTGTAGATTTAGGACTAAATGGAGGAAGAGAGATCCTGGTTTTCAGTCTGAAATATTTTGAAAGCTTGTGGTGTGCTGCATTCTTTTGCAAACTGAGGCTGATGAGTATCATAATGAAGGGCAGTGGTTATTGTGGTTGAACCATGTTTCTTAGCCATTTTAGGAATACACAACTTGTATTTTGTCCCAACAGACCAAGTGAGCCACAGAGAAGCCTTTTGGGCCTAAAAAGTCACATACAGTTGGCCAGAACTTGAAAGCAATATAGAATGTTACTGCTGGGCATTACAGCAAGATATGTACAACTTTGGTTCAGATAGGATTATCATATTTTTACCTGTGCTTGGTTACATTATTACTGAACAGCAAGGGGCCTTTATGTGTGTGTTCCATGAGTTGTGTGGTCTTCTGTGTGCAATGTCAGGTATTGCATTTATTGTTCTAGGTAAAGGTAAACAACTTTGTAACATGGGCTAATTGGTTTGGGAATATTTATGACAGTGTTGATTTTTAAAGCTAAATATAGTGCTATGGCTTTTTAAGCTCATTCTGGCTGTCAGAAATGCTCACATGATCCTGAAAGTGTTGCTAAAAATGTTCAGTTTTTAAATACGGTAATTAAAATTGTCTGTTGTGAGAGCAGTAGATGAGACATTTCCTGCATTTATAAACTAAGCATCCCTTTCACCCCCAGGTTTCCTTGAATCTCACTGTTTATGTTGGTGGGATCTGAACTCTTACTGAACCTTCTTGGAAGAAGGTTTGCTGTTGGCCAAGTAGGGAGAGGGAGCTCTGCAGCCTGCCACCCTGCTCCTGACCTTCTGCTCTTTGATTTGGATACTTTTCCTTTGTTTTAAAGAGCTGAGGCCCTCAGGGAATACAGTACTGGAAACTGGAACTTAAGACATACATTTTCACTTCTAACTTTGTCATTAGAAGAAAGTACCAGATAAAGATACTTTCCTTTGGGTATACCAGACTGAGTCCTAATTTGAGTAGATACATGTTTTTCTTCTATTAATAGATATTACTTATTTCCTTCAAGTTTATTGCTAGTGTTTGATTACCATTTTATACTCCAAGTGTATCCTTCACTCAGTATTTTCTCCAGTTCTTTATTTAGAGTCCTTTTCCTCTAAATTTATCTATTTTGAGATTTTTCTCGTGTTAGTTATTTTCTAATAACTTTTTTCAAAGAAGATGAGATGGTTTTTGCTACACAGCTTTCCTAAAAATGATGTATTGGCAATTTTATTCTACCCAAAAACTTACTTGTCTTAAGAATGAATTGTGTTCTGAGCCTACCAGACAGACTTGAGGTGATTTAGGGCCTTCTATAGCCACTGGTGGCCTGTGAATATTTCTAAAGTTTTCTTTCTGAGCTAGGTGGTATAGTCTGCTCTTGTATGAATGTGCAAACTTCAGCTGCAGAACCTCAACAGAAGATTTGTTTTAGCTAAAATGGAATTCAAAACTACACTCTAGCCAGAGCTTAGGTAGCTAATGGATGTTGTGGAGTTTTTTTGAAGATATCAAAATCCGGATTTTTTGGGTTGCAATGATAGTGAGAAAATAGAGCAGTGGGACTGGTGGGCAGCCTGGCTGTCAGGGCAGCCACTGCTGTGTTGGCTGCTGAGGGCTGCACCCTTTGTTTGTAATGCAAATGATTGGTTTGACTATTTTCAGTCAATTCTGTCTCTCTCTGTCTGTTTTTCTAGCCAAAAATGGATACTTTCATGTCTCTGTCCAAAAGTGCCACTATTGCTTTTCCCCTCAGATTTTTGGGGGGTTTATGGAATAAGCCTTTTCAAAAATTAAAAAAACATAGACTTGGTCATACTCCCTAAGCTCAATCAGACCATGACTGACTGCATCATATTCATTGCTGGGGCTAACATATGCCCATGCTGACTGGGTGAATTGAGAAGAGTGGGTGTTCACAGAGTAGAAAATGTCACTGGTACATGTTTACCTAACTTGAGAGCTGTCACGTAATGAATACAAGACTCTTCCTAGCATTTGGGTTGCAGTTGTTTGCAGAGGGCTCTTATTTAATGGAATCACTCTCTTCTGCTTACCCCTAATTTGAAGAACATGCTTTTAGTAGCCCTAAGAAGAGTTGTTTAGTTCAAATTATCCCTATGTAAATAAATTTAAAAACTTCCACTGTTCTTAGATGCATATGCTTCCTTGGCTTTTGTTTTTGCCACACCATTTTGCATTTTATTCCTCTGTCCTAAGTGAAAACTGCAATTCTGTCACTGTAAATCTGTTACAGTGTCAGCTGAATTTGAGTCAAGGTTTGTTAGTCAATATCCTTAATTCTGCTACTATTGAGAAACTGACAATCAGTCTTTAAAAATTGAACAAGAGACTGAGTATTTTTGTGTGTATTGGATCATCTTTTGACAGTGTCTTTCATTGTGCATTTTTGGTTTGCTATTATTCTGCCTGTTTGTCAGGAGATGATCTGTTTAAATTTACTGTGTTGCTAATGTAATGCTCAAGTATGAAAGGAATTTGTCCATTTATAGTGATTGTTACGTGACTGGACCTCTAATGTCATTCTCAGACAGCTCACTTATAATGTCAGTGTTATGATTCATGTTTCCTTGATCAGTTAAGCCTTTAAATATATCTGGCTTTGTGTTTATTGATTTGAGCATGTGATAATCTGTGATATGTGGGAGCACTATACTCCTGCAAATCTAAACAGGCAGTGGTGAGCAGGATGGGGGTTCTGACACTGAACTTTTTCTGAAATCCTTCAGCACGTTTCTCTCCAGTCAGGAGAGGATAACTTTTCTTTAGAAATTTTTACCCTTAAATTTAAACAAGCAAATCCCCCACACCACAATAAACACACCAACCTAAAAAAAACCCCAAAACACAAACAAAAGAAACCAAAAATCAAGATGTAAGTGTTATGGACTCCAAACTTCATCCTGTAATTCCTCACGGAAGTTTTATCTTGTGGAAAGATTAAAATGTGGACATGTATGACTGTCAGGTGCCTCACAAGGTTACCCCATTATTTTCTGGCGCAGGAATGATCATGCCTTAAACATATGAGACATGTTTACAAATCTGTTTTTGAAGAGCTCTTCCAAAGGTCTGATACTTCTAGTATCTATAATAATCCTCTTCATTCAGCTTCAAGAAACTTTCTGCTGGTCTGGCCTTTAGTAGAAAAGAAAGCTTTTCATTGCCATCTTTCTGTAAGGACCTCTTGCTTATCTTGGAGTATAACTGTGCTCTTAGTCATGTTGTGCTGTGCCACAAAGCAAATTGAAGTATGAGATTATACTTGTTGATCAAAAATTTTTTTCTTTCTGGTCAGAAAATCTGTGAATCAGTCAACAAAAAAAAGATATGAGGTTGTGTTCTGAACATCAGTGTTTATCATTGCTAGGAAATCTGCTTCCCAAGAAGTGGGAGATGGGGGACAAGCATGGATGTAATCTCACCACAGCAAAAACAACAGTAACCAAAAGCCCAGAAACAGAAAAATAGCACAGCTTATGTAGCTTGTGTAGACTCCAAGGGAAGCTTCAGATGGCAAAACAGTTCTGAGGCATGAATAGCATGTTCTGTCATGTACTGTGTTGCAGCCAGTGTCTGGGAGAAAAGGGTCTAGTTAATCACAGCCTTGAATCTGCTCATGGCATGACTGTATTTAACTTTCCATAAAGGAGCACCGGTGTTTTCAGTGGCAGGCTAACAGAGGTAAGCTTTGTTGGGAGTATTATCGTTAAAGGGTTTGTCTGCTTCTAGCATCTGCTGCTACCAACACACTTCTTTCTAAAGCTTTTGTCAAGATGAAGTTTCAACATAGAAAGGCTGATTTCTGTTGGTAGTGGGCTGCTTGAGGTCGAACTCTTGATTTACGAGATTAGTATGGAATATACTTCATATAACAAGGATTGTTCCTTGACATGTGGTTCCACTGTGAAAAGTGGTTGGAAGAGATGGCACATACTCAATACACTGGTTTGAAAGTGGTTCTTTATTAGTGACAGTTCACTTCACTTGGAATGAACTGTATTGTCTTGCACTTGGAGTGAACTGTATTGGTCTTGCAGTTGAAGCCAAGTCTGTTGGCTTCTGCTCTAGTTAACACACCAAGAGCATCACTACCAGTGTTATAGGTTCAAAAGTACCGTGTGAACCAAAAGGGATTGGTTAAGCTTGGTTTATATCTCAAGGGTTTGCTTGCAAGGCTGCTCATGGTTTTGAAGTGCAAGGCAGCCCACACTTGCCCCCAACTCTCTTGATATTTAAAAACTAAAAATAAGTTCTACAAGTCTTTGAGGGACTGGAAACACCAAACCTTTAAAGACATCTTTTGAATAGAACCATCCTTTGAGAGAAGCTGGAACTTCTCATAACAAGTGTAGAACTTTCAATAAAAGTTAAATTACCTATCTAGTTGGCTTTGTTCTTTGAAATTAATTTATTACATTGCTACCTTTTGCCTTGAGACAACTTAATATGGCAAGTGCATACACTGGAAAACTGTACCACTGCAACAACAACAAAAAAATAATGATTAACTTTAGCCTTTATCTAGTTAAGATCAGGTTCTGAATTGAATTCTCGTAGTGTGTTGACAGCTGAAGATTTATGTCTTCCAGCTCTATTCCTGTTGCAGAGTTGACAGAAGTGACCTCTCCAAAAAAGGTCTTTGTTACAGATTTTACTCTGTTTACATTATTGCCATAAGGGTTGGGATGAAGTACAGTATGTTAAAGCTAATACATCACCTGCTGACAGTGGTCTTATCTCATTGGTAACTATTTCCCTCTCCCAGTATGAAAAAAATGCAAACATTGAGTGCAAGGATCACTAAAAGAAACTTAAATAATAATTTTCAAGTGCTTTAGCATTGGTGTCTGGATTCTGTGTGCACTGAATTTTTGCGTCTGATTGTCCAAATGGCTGCATAATTTCTTTTTCTAGGAAGCTACTCTGAAAATATGTCTTTGCCAGATAAACACTGCCAAAGGATATAGCACAAAAAAAAGCTGTTGGGTTTACTCAATGTCTCTGTGAACTCTTGGGAGAAAGGAGGCAGCTCAGTGTGGGAGAGAGTGGCATTCAGGTTAGATAGGCAGAGAAGAAAGTAAAGCAGTACAACTTTATAACATTAAATAGTACAACATTAAGATCCTCCA
>WAAG01020656.1:10500-27311 GCA_013390105.1 Tichodroma muraria
GGTACATAAAAATGTGACTATAACCAGACAGCTCTTTCTTCCGACATGATTGTGACAATGAACAAAGCAATACATTTGTATTATGAAATATTTATAAAGCATATTTTGGAACATACTGAACATATTTTTGACAGACAAATACAGAAAAGTATCATATTATACCAGCCTTCTGCAACTACATTTATTTAATTTGTTTTTCATTTATGAGTTGGTCCTCTGGGAGCACCTTCAGACTCATTTTGCGAAGCCACAAAACAGCTGAGCTATGCAGGGGTCTCTGGAGGATACCTTATCTAATTCTTGCCCCTGGTCCAAGGCCGGCTCAGCTAGAGTATGTTTTCAGAACTTTGTCTAGTCAGGTTTTGAATATCTCTAAGGATGATGCCACAATTTACAATATTTGATCATCATCATGATAAAAGGTGCTTCTTTCTTTTTATTCTTTTGTTTTTAGATGGAGTTCTCTGTTATTTCAGCTTGTGTCTGTTATATCTTGTCCTTTCACTGGGTACCAATGAGACAAATAATTTCCATTTCTCCATTCTGGAATATGTATAAATACACAGAGATCCTTTTTGAACCTTCTATTTCAGATGCTAAGCAGTCCCAGATCTCTCAGACTCTCCCTGTATGAAACATGCTCCAAGAGTTTAATCAACTTCATGGCCTTAAGTCATGCTGGATGCCATTTTGTGTTTTGCCTTTCTTTCTATTACATGATCTCCATATTATTCACACATATATTTGTAACTCTGTCACAGGAGCTGCATTAGTAGCTAGTTTTCCCAGTAATTTTCCATGGCCTTTCCCTAGGCAAAGACAAAACAAATTCCAGAGCTCCAAGCCCCCAGGGGTAAAAGGTTTCTATCCTATCTTGGTTCTTCCTGGGAACCCAGGTTGAGAACAACTCTTTGAGATGCATTCTCATGGACAAAGTACAGCCAAGGGGGGATTCCAGAGAAGGGGCTTGACCTGGGGGGAAATTGCATCACCACTTGTCCTCCTACTTGGTGCTTTTTATCAATTATGCTAATTTCCCAAAACCTGTAAAAATGTACTCACTGCTAGGCTGGGCTTTTGTGGACATCTTTCTATAACTACTTGTGAAGGCCTTCAAATGAAAAATACACTTTTATATTACCTCTTTTCTAAAATTATCTCAAGTTTCATTTCCAGGTTGGGAAAAAGGCAACAATGCCATAGGAAAGGAAGGTCTTTCTATGGCACAGATGCAAAAACCCATACTTCCTAGAGGACAATATGTCTCATATATTTATTTTGTTCATTTATGTTCCTGCACTGTCTACAGAACTGTGTTACTTCTAGTGCTGTTTAAAGCAAGTAATCTGGATCTGGAGTCTCTATATAGAATGTCTAATTGTTGTAGATTCAGTTCTTTTTGTGTATAGATAATCATAATCTGTGGTGCAAGGAGTTCCTATCATGTGCATGGACAGAGGTTAAAGCAGCATGCCTAAAGTGCTAACAGTGTTCTCTTTGGGTTTAGGGGATGCAACAGCAAACAGTTTTTCATTTTTGCTGGCGAGCCAGCAAAATTTGGTTCTAAGTGCTTTAATCAGCAGGGTTAAAACACAGTCAAATTGCCAGTGATATTCACGGCTCGTTATGCAGACTTTTGCAGTTAATATAAAACTGATTCAGGGTCTGTGATTATTTTCTTTTGTTACAAACATTTGTAAATACTTATGACAGTAATTGCCAGTGCAGTAATAAATCTGAATATCACAAAACTATCTTTTTGTCAGAAACTTTTAGCTGTTTTTTTTCATTCATTACCGTTACTGCATTAGTTCATATGTCCCTACTGCCTAGCAACTATAAATTCCATGTTGCAATAGAAATTTCACCATCACAATACTAACACTTCTCTTAAAATTTCTCAAAGGATGCAAAAAATAATAGAAATATTGACATTAACATTTTACATCTCACAGGACTTTATTTTAGAGGATATCAATTGACATCTAAATATTACCTCTACTATTTAGGATTTGTACCCATTCCTATGCTGTATAGAATCAGAATTTTAGGTTTTATATAGAGCTAGTGGTATAATAAGAACTGGCTTGACTTTAGTATTTCTCAGTGTTTTATTTCAATGAAGACATCTAGTTTATTGAAAAGTTTCTGCTGTTGAGCTCTTTCATGTCCAAGGTGTTTGCAGAAATTGAATATTGGTTTATTGTAAAGATATTCAAAGAACAGATTAAAATCTATAAAGGTGAGGAGAGAAATGTGCTGTACTTTTTCTTACATGTCTTTTTTATAATTATGTTTTTCTCTTTAGCCTCTGCTTTTCAAGTAGGTAACAGCTATTTTCCACCATAATCTCATTCCTTTATTTCCTTTATCTTTCTTTTTTTCTTAACTGCAATGTGTGTCTTTAATTCCAGTGAAAATGGCACTTAGTGTAGATTTTTAGTCAGTTCAGTGATGTATCTGGCCACAGCTCTCTAGAGCTGTTTCTATTAATTTTCTAATAAATTAACATCTCACATAAGTTCTAACAGACTTATATCTGGTTTTATTAGATGTCAGATGGTTACAGATGCCACTTACACCTCCTCATGTTTCTGGAAGATGAAACACCGGAGTAAGCTGTGGGCTTATTAGAATTTCCTTATTAAGATTAGTTTTTGTCACTCCACCTTGAAACAGGGAAAATGGATTTATTTGCAGTTCTTACAAAACGGTAACAAGGCTTGGGACAAAACTTAAACTTAGGGCTACAATGTTTTTTTTTTGGAGTTATTTCAGTTGATATCATACAGATCACTCCATCAGCATTTGAAGGGGTATACAGCAAGCCATACTCTAAAATTATTTCCTTTTCCCTTTCAATAATTCCTTTCAGAATTATTTCCATATCCCTTTTGAGATATAGCAGCATATCTCTTCTCTGCTTAAAATATATTTACCCAGTATATACTAGTACTACATTACACAAGGTGTCTGTAGATAGTCTGAAAGAACATTACATTCAGCCATGATTCATATTGCTCAAGTTTTTAGAGTTATCCAACTTCTTCTAGCATATTCTGACCTTTTTAACACCTATAATTCCTCTTAAACACATTTATTTTCAGCTGTCCAACTGAAAAGAGTATGCTGTGACTGTTTTTAAAGACATGTTGATTTCTATAACAGACAAATATAATCAGAAATGTGAAATTGAATCTGGTTTTCTCTCAAATCCCTTTGAGTTATAGAACTTCTCTGTAAACCTCCAAATTTAGTAAAAATAAAATGTCTTAAGGCTGACATTTTAGGATTTATATATAATTTAGATGTTTTAGCAGAAGTGTAGGCAAGACCTTTTCTAAACGAGCTAATTTCAGAGACTTTGATCTTTTGTTTTATTATCACTTTGAGTTTTGAGAGGTCCAAAGTATTTGGATATGAGAGTACTAAATTCACTGCTTAGAATTCACTGCTGCTTCCTTTTTTTGGGGAGGAGGGGGAAATGGGAAGAGGAATGGAACAAGATGCTTCCAGATCATCATATTTCTAAGAGCATTTTAAATACCAATGTCTTAACTGCCATATTTGAATCTTCTTCTTAAAGAGAAAAATAAACCCTCACTTCTTTCTTGTGCAGATTCTGAACAATATAAAAATCCATGTTTTGATTGCACTTCTGATGAAGAAATTCTAAGGCTTAATGTGAGTGTTGCCTAGCCAGTTTGCAACTCCAGAGGGTAGCACTGCATTTTAAAAGAAAATACACATAAGATTCGGGAAACACCTAAACATGTTTAGGAATACTATGACCCTATGCCTTTTATTGCAGACAAAAAAGCATAAGGAAACTCACAAATAAACATGTCCTCAAAAGATTGTTTGTCTAGTTGAAATTACTTAGTTCTTAAATTTTGCAGAAAAAGATACTGAATATTCTACAAAATGGTAGAGCATAGGGGAGCTTCTGGATTATATATGGTTTGTGGCCACATGAAGGTAGGGCCTATGTTTCTGAACCATTTTCTGTCTTGGGCTTGCAGTACCAGAGAATCCACAAAATTCCAGGTAAATGGCTCCAAGGATTTATTGTTACCTGTAAATATAAAAAAATTACATGGATGAGGGTATTTTCATTAGCAAATTTGCAGACAACACTAAGCTGGGAGCGTGTGTTGATCTGTTGGATGGTAGGAGGGCTCTGCAGAGAGACCTGGAACGGTTGGATAGATGGGCAGAGTCCAATAAGATGAAGTTTAATAAGTCCAGGTGCCGAGCCCTGCACTTTGGCCACAATAACCCCCTGTAGCATTACAGGCTGAGGACCGTGTGGCTGGACAGTGCCCAGGGGGAAGGGACCTGGGGGTGCTGGTCGGCAGCTGGCTGGACATGATCCAGCAGTGTGCCCTGTAGCCAGGAAGGCCAACGGCACCCTGGCCTGTATCAGGAATGGTGTGGCCAGCAGGAGCAGGGAGGTCATTCTGCCCCTGTACTGGGCACTGGTGAGGCCTCACCTTGAGTGCTGTGTCCAGTTCTGGCCCCTCGGTTTGGGAAGGATGTGGAGACACTTGAGCATGTCCAGAGGAGGCAACGAGGCTGGTGAGGGGCTTGGAACACAAGCCCTGTGAGGAATGGCTGAGGGAGCTGGGCTTGTTTAGCCTGGAGGAAAGGAGACTCAGAGGTGCCCTTATCACTCTCTGCAACTTCCTGAAAGGTGGCTGTAGTCAGGTGGGGTTGGTCTCTTTCTCCAGGCAGCAACTGACAGATGGAGAGGACACAGTCTCAAGCTGTGCCAAGGGAAATATAGGCTGGATATTAGGAAAATATCTTTTATGGAAAGAGTGATAAAGTACTGGAATTGTCCACATGGGGAGGTGGTGGAGTCACCATCCCTGGATGTGTTAAAAAAAGACTGGATGTGGCACTCAGTGCCATGGTCTAGTTGAGTGTTAGGGCATGGGTTGGACTCCATGATCTTAAAGGTCTCTTCCAACCTAGTTATTCTGTGATTCTGTGTGAAATTTATGTACTTTTATGTAGTAGCATCTCCCCAGTTTTCTATTGCTGTGTCTCATTATGTCTTCATCTGTTCAGTTATTTGGTCCTCTATTGAAATAATCTTGTGTAAATTTGGGCTGGGGAAACATCTTTACTAAAACAAACAGATTTTTATTTTTTTCTTAGCAAATATTAGCTATTTCAAATAATTAATAATTCTTCCATATTGCTTCTGAAACTAATACAGGGTTTTCTTAACACCTTTCAAATAAAGATCCCAGAAATTCTGTATGTAGTAATTGATAAAGTTGGGCATCAACTTTTACTTGAGATTCTGACATTTATAAGTGTGTTACGCTTCACTTTTAAACTTGATGTTCTGTTTAAAACTAATATCTGAGTTATTTGTGAACACCCATGAGTTTATCCTGAATTAATACCTAAAATATAAGCAGTTGGAACCATCAGATCACTGGTGAGATATCCATATTATGTGATCACTGAGCTGTATACCCCCATTATTTTAATTAATCTTTTAAATCTGCAGTTCAAATTTTTGGTGTTGATTAAAGTATCCTTATTAGCCATTGCTAATAAAGTTAAGTTAGTACTTGAAGTTTTGAAAACACTGCTATGACAATTTTAAATATGGAGTTTTTATTGTCCCTAAATGAGAATTTTACAGGAAAATTCCAAAGCATTACATAATTATTCTTATAATGCTTACCCAAAAACACAAGGAAAAAACCAAACTTGGATATTTACTCCTCTGCAGACATGCACAATAGCTAACACAATTCTTTTCACCAAGGAGTTTGTTATCTTACTTATGTAGTATCACTCCATCTGTTAGAACAGGGTGCATTCATATGGCAGTACCACAAACCAGACCATGTCAAATGGGTGCAAGTAAATTATTTTGGCTTTGAAAGTTACTAGTCAGTGGTACTGTGCTAAGTAATCACGTCATTGTTCATAGATTGTCCACTTCAGGGCTGTAGTTCACACCTGTTATTCCTGTTGATGATTATTTGTTTATAGAGGAATTATTAACTTTTATATTTTAGATAGAAAATAACTGTGAGGGTAACTTGATCACCTAGAATTGAATTCTGGAAATAGCTTCTCAAATAAGCAAGAGAAGAAACTTATTATCAAAAGAACTGGAGTCCCATCTGTTCAGGTTTGTTTGTTTACTTGCATTTGAATACAGGAGTCTTCAACCCCAAATTTAGAGTTGGGTATTTGTCATCTAAGCTGCTTTTTCTATGACTTTTCTCTACAGAATTGTGTATCTTCCCTCCTCTGCTCTTGCAGCAACTAAAATAACCACAGGCTGTGACTTTGAAGTAAGAAAACAAAGCAGCAAGAGGCAATCCTTTCCTATAATGGTTATTTGCAGGAGGTATATAGCTGTGATAATTCACTTGATTCATGTTACTGCTGTGTGACTTCAAGATAGAGTTAGAGTGGTAAAAATTTGCAAAATATGGCAGGGACACAGTGATTTCACTTGCAAGAAGCCACCACCTTGAAACCCATGAAATCCAATCCCCCAGATTCTGAGTGTCAATTAGGTACTTTTAAACAACTCCAACTATAATAAGATCTACAAATTGCAGAGTACAATTGGATTTGAATATGCTAAACAGATATTTCAGTTGTAACATTCTGGATAGCTAAAAGGGTAGACTTTTTTCTTATTTTTAACTCCATTTTTCTTTGTGTCGATTGCAATAGGATAAGATTTGAAGTTATGAGGGATATCCTGGATGCAACTTGCCACAGTGTAACAATTTATTGTGGTACCAAGGATTGCATATTTGTACTACACAATAAACCAGCAAAATAATAAAGATTAGAACAGACAAAATGCACACTAGTGATATAGTAAATCAAAAAAATTCTTTAGCTACTTTGCTGTTCTTTGAATTTGTTTTACTACCTTATTTATTTAAGTTATGCCTAGGTGAAGAAATGCTTTAGAATATATGTAGGAGATGAGACTGATGATCTTAAAGCAAGAAAAAGAAGGTATGAAGTAAAAGTTGAGAGGAAATTCCATCAAAAAGGCTGTGATTTTCCTACACTTTCAGACTTTTTGTTATTTATTTTCCTAATTTAAATTGTTATCTTTTGAACTCATATCACAAGCATTGGAATAAGTGCAATCAAGGAAAAAACACAGATTTATGGGATTCTGCATGTTTTGTCTATTAAAGTGCTGTAGTAGTACTTGAAGCATGCACTGACAATGTTTCTATGACTATCTCACATTGCTGTATTAAAGTACTGGAATTTTTTCATAAATGTAAAGTCTGCAGGAATCAGATCTGTTAGTTTTGTCTCTTCATTCCACTCCTTTTATTTCCTCATGAAATAACATTTTAAACACTTTATATTTAATAATCGTACTTGTCTTTTTATGTGTTTTATTAAAATTTGGTTATCAAGTTTATTTAAAAACTTCAGGTATTCTTTATGGAAGAGACTATTAAAACCCTTGTCTCATACAAAAAAAAAAAAATCAACTGGAAAATTGTGCAATACTAAAAAACATAAAGTCTGTAACCCACCACTATACCTAATTTTTATAACAGATATAATATTTTAATTGGGATATGGAAGTAAAATGGAGAGGCAATTTGAATGTAGCTGTCAAGACAAAAATATGGACACTCCGGGAATGTGAGCTTGAGAGATGTACTTCTGTCCTGTGTGCTCAATCAAAGCTGTGTCTGAAAGCATTGGCCATTCTAATATCTGTGGAAGGAGGAGCAAAAATAATTGTAAAAGAGTGTGGGAAATCCAGGAAATCAGCAATCAAGAGATTTACGGCTTTACACAACAATTCAAGATAATTATTTCTGTTTTCTTCCCCCCCACACACTTTTGTTGTTTGCCATGTTTATGTAACAGCATGAGAACTGCCAGGTATTGTACAAAGTCACAGCTGAAATAAACTTATAGAACTTAGTGTGAATAATATGAGTTTCACTGGTGGTGTTTCTACTTTTTATTCTGTTTGTTTATTTAGTAATCTTTGTCACAGGCTGTGGGGTTGAAGAAATCCACTTTTCTCCCTTCATTTAATGATGACCGGGTACTAAGTATCACAGGGTGAAGTGCTATCTGTTTAGTACCAGACTACTTCTTGCAGTAAATTCAGTCAAAAGCAGTACTTTGCATAGTATTATTTACATTTTGAAATCTTAACAAGTACATGTGAAACTATTTATCTAGATGTTGATGCTTGGCTCAATGGCTTGGAGAGGAGGTGCTGTCCCCCAGCCATCTTTTTTAGAGGGATTGCTGGTTAATAAGTACAAGAGAAGTGACCTTTAGGGTCAACTGTGCTCTTGTGAAATGCAAGAAAAAACTATCACCACTTCCTTGTGTCTCAGACGCAGACTAGGTTAAAATGCAATGTTCAATCCATTGGAGGATAGAGAATTCCACTCAGTCCCATGCTTTTTCCTAATGGCTGTCATTGCTTTTCCTGCTATGGGGAATCTGTGGTATGGATATAGGCACCAGTAGCTCATTGTGAAGAAGCCGCAATCCTTGCCCAGCTGTGGGTGCCTGTGCTGCTTGGGAGTGCAAGGGGGAGGTCCACTGGCCCTGTACTAATCTCATGTGGTTTAAAACTTGGGTCACAGTGGTTTAAATCTTGGGTCAGGTAAAAAAGATCCCCCCTTTCTAGTTGAGCTGATTCAGTTCTCATGTTAGAATGAATGAATGAATGAATGAATACTGTTTTCCTTCCTTGGTTATCACTGTTCCATTTTTGCACCCCAAACAAGCTCCAGCTCTCAAGGATTCCTGCCTTTAGCCACCAGCAATTTATCGTTGGAGGGTTGTTTGCAGCCCGGGCTCTTTGTGCCTGTCTTTCTAAGTCCCTGCTTTCATCCCATCCTTCATGCATTTTTATTTCTCAGACCACAGATTAGTTTATTCTACAAAGAACCCCTGCTGATCAGAATATATATTATATGCATTTTAACTTGTAAATGAATTGCTGCCTGCCAACTGCATTGAATCAAATGTAAGAAAGAAAATACCTATATTCCTCTAAGTGAAATAATCCTAGAAGTGTGTTCTTCTTCCCCTAAGTGTGCACTTCAGTGTGTAGCCAGGTTTCTTTAATTCTTTTGTTTCTTGGGGCAAAACCAGAAAGAATGAGCTGAAAGTTGCCAGGCAGTACAATAGCGAAAACAGTCCCTTTCCATGCTTCCTTCATCATCTGCAGGCAGCGTTGGCAACCACTCAGAAGGGGACTATTAACAGTATCTGTTCTTCCTACAGGTCTAACAAACAAAACACACCCCCTCCTTCTGTATTCACATTATTATGGTCAGCAGAAAATTAAGAACCCCCTGGCATGCAGCCAGGGAGGCAGCAGTGTGACTTTTTAGGTAGCTAGACTAAAGGACAGAGTTGGTTTGCTGTTAATCTCCATCCCTGAGCAGTCCAGAAGTGATTCCACAGCAGTAGGAGTGGGATAGACTGACAGTGCCCTGAAGTATCCTGGTTGCTAATGGCTAAGTGAAAGCAAATTGAATTACTAACCAATTAAACTGCCAGGATCTATCTTTCAACCTTTTATATGGTTCCTCTGTCAATGCTGACTGTCTTTTTAACTACTCTGGAATTATTTGGTGAAAATTTTAAAATTCCCTGTAACAGCCCAGGGGCTTGTGCTAGGCTTGCCTGGAGTAGAGTTAATTTACTTCAATTTACTTCATAGCAGCCATGTTTTGGATTTGTGACTAAAA
Organism: Tichodroma muraria; assembly: GCA_013390105.1. Lineage (NCBI taxonomy): Eukaryota > Metazoa > Chordata > Aves > Passeriformes > Sittidae > Tichodroma > Tichodroma muraria. Next base: position 20,253 of record WAAG01020656.1, read on the forward strand.
AAATATTGTTGACATAGGAATGCTAATACTATGTGAAGTGTTTAAATGGTTTTCTGTTTCTCACAGTGCCCCACCACAAAGTAGGAAGTGCACAAGAAGCTGTGAAGGGACACGAACAGGACAGCTGACCTCAACTGTACAAAGGGATATTTCACATCATATGATGTCATGCTCAGAAATAAAATCTGGTGGAAAGAAGGAGCGTGACACACTCATAGAATTACAGCATGTATCTTCCCAAGTGACCATTACTTGTGATGGAGCCCTGTTTTCATGGAGATGACCAAACACCTGCCAGCCAACAGGAATTAGTGGATCAATTCCTTATATTGCTTTGCTTCTCTCTGGAGCCTTTGCTATAAAATTGTTTTAATCTCAATTTACGAGTTTCTCACTGTTATCCTTCCCATTATCTTGCTGATCCAGCTTGGAGGGGAGTGAGTGAGCAGCAGAGTGGTGTTAGCTCACAACAGTGCTACAGCATGAAAATAAAGAAAAATCTATCTATATAAATATATGTTAGACTGAAGTTGCAATTTGCAATATACATATGTCTTTCTCACCAGGATTAACATGACAGCACGGTATAAAATGGTTGGATTTTTCACACAAGAATTAGTAAAGGATTTCCACTTTCTCATCCTCTCTACAGTACATTTAGGTTTTTAATTTGCTTAAGTGTGGAAAGTACATTGCAATTTGCTCACTACTTACTTCAAAGTGGACAGCAGTTTATTTTTAAGTAAAGGCTTGTAGATTAACAATCAGACTCTTGTCACTCACTTTCCTTCAGACTTGAGTGTGAAACTGGAGTATTAGAAAGATTTAGATGTGAGATTTGTTCACTACTGATGAAACTGAACATCTTATTAAACAAATCTTTGCAGAAAAAAATAACCAAGCAAAACATTCATATTTCTCTATATGCTTAAATCTCTAGTTAAGTAGAGACCTTCCCTTTTAATGATAACTGTTGGGGAAAGCAGGGTGGACACCAAAGCAAAATACACAAACAAAGGAAAGCAGAACAAAGTGTATATGATGCTAAAATACACTTTTCTTGCTGAAATATTTTAAGCCCTGAGAATCTTTTCTGGCTATGCAGTGTTCTACAAATTTAACTTATCTTATTGTACCTTCTACTGTGTTGGTATTACTTTATGCAGAAATCTGTGTGTGAAGGTTAATAGAATTGCTCAGTTGGTGATAACACTCAAATGAGTAACTGTTTCTGGATCCTGAAGATACTGAAATTATACAATTAACATTGGGTTTAATGCTTACTCCAGCAATGGTCACATTTTTCCCTTAGAGAAAAAATCAGCAGAAGGATAAATTGGAGATGTATTTGCAGATTTAAAATGCTTGCCCCCTACAAATCCCATAGCCAGCTGAATTGTAGTCAGGTGGAAGAAACTGTGTTGCCCTTTGAGAACCATCAGGCAGTATATCCAAGTCTGATCTGAAATTTCTAAATTTGTTTTTTGTACTCTGGGATTTCTTCTCAGGAATCCAGTCCTGCTTTATGGAGGAGTGAAAAACTGATCAGATTCTCTGCCACATTTGCTGCATTTTCCTTTTACATTTCTTTGTGTAGGAGATAAACAACGCCTGACCATTGATTAAAAAAGGCAGTAACAGACTGTTTCTGTTCTTGGAGTTCTTTCCTGAAAAAGTAATTGGAATTCTGCAGTAAAACAGTCTGCTCAACATCCTTGTCTTTTCTGATTCATTTGCATACCTTTCTGAAAAGAAAAATCCCTGAATCTTTAAATATTTTGGAGTAAAAGTTTTAACAGTCATTGACAATTTGAAATTTGAATAATGCCTTCATCAGTGCTCTGACACCAAATACATAACAAGGATATTTATTGTAACAACTGTGATTGGAGCAAGACCTCTTATTTTTGGCTTTAATTCTGGCACTGCAATCCTGGTCAAGTTGAATACAGTAATAAAATTTCCATTAACCTCAGTAATGCAGAACTTTGCAATAGAAACTGAGGAGTTTCTATTGCCATTACTAATAGAGGTATAAGCCTCCAATAGCAATAATACAATCAAGGTCTATTGAGATCAGATTCTGTGTTGTGCCAAAATAATAATATTCAGGAAACAGGTCGCAATCTATAAAACAGTTCAATGTGCTAAGGCTTTTATTCTTTTCCCATCTCCATTAAATTAGAACTGTAATACATGCTTGTTCAGTATGGTAATCCCATTCTTCAGTGACAACACGCAGCTTCACCTTTCAGTAGGCTCAGAATGACTGCACGGTCTTTTCAAAGACTCAGTATTGCAGTGTGAAACCGTGGCAGTGCTTTTCTCATATTCACATTATGTCCTCACTCCTAACTAATCTAGCTGTGTTCATCAAATAGCAATCTGTTTCTGCATCTGAGTGCTGTGGAAGTAAAATCTGTCCTTCAAAATGGAGAATTAGTCTCATTTCTCTATTAGCCACTGCAATGCTCATAATAAAGCTTAAACTGACTCACCCTTGACTACATGCACTAATCAAAAGCGATGTCATTCTAGGCAACTGAGATGTGTGAGACTGATTTTAAAGCAGGTGTTCATGTCTTCAAAATAACCACTGTTTTGTTGTTTGCTGTTTTTTTCTTTCTGAATTAGTGTTCTAATAAGGGGTAGAGAATGTACTGAAAGATAAAATAACTAGCTTGAAGTAGTAAATTAAAACAAAAGGAATCTAAGCCTGGATCTGTGTTTTAGATTACCATATTCATGGTTGTTTCCTTAAATTTCTACCACTCACATTGAAGGGTATTATAACATTACAGCATCTCCCTCCATAGTTTGTTGACAAAAGAGGTCACAAACCTTATTCTCTAATCACAAAGAATCCTGCCATAGTACCTCTAAACCTGCAAAGTCATCAAGGACAGTATATGGTAGATGAGTAAGCAAGCAGAAAACAAATATTACTGCAAATTGAATATGACATGATTTAATATATTTTTTTATAAGGTATCTACAAGCAAGATGTGAACAGAAAACACAGAATTATTCTAGAGCTTGAAATGTAAGGTGGAGTATTGCCTGCTTTTATAAGAATAAATTATCAGATAAGATAAAGATAAGCACAAGCTACCAACAAAATATTTGGTGTCAGGCAGCAGCAGATTTTAATTTATATAATGGAAACTGTATATACTTGGCCAGCACAAGTAAGTTCATTTTCCACAACAACAGCTTTCATGAACAGTGAGATTTAGTAGAGATCATGTTTCCTTAGCACATCTCAGACTCCTGGCCGAAGGATCCAAGCCCACACGACTGAATAAATTTTTTGTTGAGCAGACAGTCTATACAGGTTTTGATCTTCATGGAAATTAGGCAATGAGAGGAGATTGTGCTTGGGGCTGACTGCCATATGGGTCTGTGTATTGGGCTTGCATGGCCAGGTTTTTGTATTGGTGGGGGCAACAGGTGTGACTTCTGTGAGAAGCTGCTGGAAACTTCCCCTATGTCCCACAAAACCCATGACAGGAGGCTCCAAGACAGGCCCTCTGCTGGCCAAAGCCAAGCTCATCAGAGACTGTGGTAGCACCTCTGGGATAAAGTTTTTAAGAAGAGGATGAAAAATGTAATGCACATCAGCAGCTGAGAGAAAGGAGTGAGAGGAACAGCCCTGCAAGCATTAAGGTCACTGAAGAAGAAGGAAGAGGAGGTGTTCCAAGTGCCAAAGGAGATCCAAAGGAGATCTCCAAAGGAGAGATGCTCCTGCAGTTCAAGGGGAGGAAATCTGTCCCACTGCAACTCATGGAGGTCCATGGTTGACCAGAGATCCACCTGCAGCCCATGGCAGTCCCCACACTGTAGCAGGTTCATATGCCCAGGGTAGGCTGTGATCCCACAGGAAGCCCATGCTGGGGCAGGCTTCTGGCAGGACCTGAGGCTCTGTGGAGAGAGTATCCCACTCTGGAGCAGCCTGTTCCTGAAAGACTGCACCACATGGAAAGGACAGGCTGGAGCACTTTGTGAAGAACTGCAGCCCCAGAAAGCACTCACATTCCAGAAGTTCATGGAGAGTTCCCATAGGGGACATCCCAAAGTGGATCAGGAGGAGAGTGTTCAGAGGTGTCCTTCTGAGGAATAAGGACAGGCTGAGACAATGTATGTTAACCTGACTGCAGTCCCCATTCCCTGACACTCATTACAGGGGGAGGAGGTACAGAATTCTGGAGTGAAGTTCATCCCAGAAAGGATGGAGCAGTGGGCAGAAGATGCTTTTAAGATGTGTGTTTGTTTCTCATTATTCTACTCTGATTTGACTGGTGATAAGTTAAACTAATTTCCTCAAGTTGAGTCTGTTTTGCCAGTCACAGCAGTTTTTGAGTGATCTCTCACTGTCTATCTTGACCCATGAACTTTTTGTTATATTTTTGATTCCCTGCTCAGTTGAGAAGGGGAGTGATAGAGCAACTTTGGAGGGTACCTGGCCTCCAATCAGGGCCACCAAAATACAATATGACCCAATGTTCTCTAGGTAAATGCCAGGAGTCCTATCTCTCTCCAGTTGATGTGATAAATGGAGAGCAAAACTACAGAGCAAAATAGGATGCCTCTGAAAGAAAAGCAGTGTCCGTAATGTCTCTCATGGAGCCACTTTTTTTTTTTAAGGGTAGATAAAAACTCAGATACAAAACTGAATTAATTAACCCCAGTGCTGTGGGTTTGTACTTCAAACTGTCTGATATGGCTCGAAGAACAGCAAGAGGGTTTCAACCCTGAAAGACTACATAGGTAACAGACATTTTCTAGTAGCTTCCTTAGAATATTCTTGCCATATCTTAAGACAGAAAGCAATTTTTTCTCTACTGCTTATGTAATCTTTTTGAATGCTCTGGGCAGCTGTTTCCTGGCCCCTCCATTCTTTGAAGTGAATTTTCTGCTTCCTCTGTCCTTCTTTTCTGGTAGCCAGAGGTGAACAGCTAATATTTTTGTCATTATTTTTTCCATTCAACCTCTGTTCCCTCATGCAATTCCATTCACATTTTTATGTTCTGTAATGTTTCATTCTCAGCAGTCAGAATTAGTTTTGTGACCACCAGACATTCAATACCCATTAGACCCAGAGAGGAAATATAAAAACTGCTTGGAAGGCATTGATGGTGTGAGCATCTACAAAGGGAATAGCTCCATTGAAGGCTCATCTGTGCTAATTAGTACTGGAATCAGAGTGTTCCAGTTAGCCTAACCTGAGTATAAGTATTCCCACAGCAAGGCCTTCTGAGTGTTGCTGTCCCAGAACCAATGTACTTGTGTGCCCAGGAAAGCAAAGCCCTACTGCTTTGTGCAGTTGTGCTCTGGGATTTGTTCCTGTGCAGCTGAGTCAAACGTGAGAAAATGTCTTGCTTTGGAAAGGACAGTGCTGCAGCAATCCACATATCTATTTTGTTTCTAAGGACAAGTTGTGGGCTAAACTAAAGGACAAAATAGCTGTTAGTTCATAGAAATAGCTGAAATCCAGTGTGCCTAGGGTCAAGTAAGCATATAGTAAGGCTGTTAATAGGTAAAAAAAAAGGGGTTTTAAGACTAAAATCAAAGTCTGTAGTGAATATGTTCTTGCTTACCTAATGTATATTCTGGTATCTGATCATACATATGACCAAATAAAGTTGAACCGTCCACCTTTACATTAAAGAAACCCAACTAAACATCTACTTAAGAATCTATTCTATTTCTATAGGCACCAAAGCTTATGGAAAGCCTAATGAGTGATATTGTTTCTATATATATATATTTTTTTTTAATTTATAGTAGTGAAGAAAGTTCAGGGTAATATTTAGAGAAAGCTGATAGGTATTTGGAACAAAATTAAATATGATAATACTGATATACTAATTTATTGATTGGTGAGACTTTTTAATAAGCTGTTTGTTTCTAGTAAATTAATATTCACTTATAATGCTAAATCCTTTAGGACTAATGTGTTTGCTCTCAAAATCTAGACAGAAGAATTCACTGATCTCCTACCTCCAAATGAAATTGTAAAATAGTTGTGTATGGAAGGTGAACTCTAGAAGTTGTTTGGTCCAATCCCTTCCTGTTCAAGCAGGGTTACATATACCTGGATACCCAGGATCACGTCCAGACATCTTTTGACTAACAGTCTAGTCACTCTTCAAGGATGGAGACTCCACAACCTGCCTGGGTAAACTGTGCCAGTGCTCACTCATCCACAAATAACAAGGTGTCTCCTGATGTTCATAAGGAACCTCCTGAGAGTTTATTACCACTGATTCAGATCCTGTCACTGGACACTACTGAAAATAGCCTGATTCTGTCCCTTTTCTGCCGTCCCTTCAGATATTTACATACAGTGAAAAGATCCCTCCAGAGACCTCTCTTCTCTAGGCTGGACAGTCCCAACTCTTTCAGCCTCTCCTCATTTGGGAAATGTTTCAGACCTTCACCTTCCTGGCTCTTTGCTCTGTCAGTGTGTCCATGTCCCCTGGTGCTGAGGAGCCCAGAACTGGACACTGCTCCATCAGTGTTGAATAGAAGGGAATTATTCCATTCCTCATCTTCTGGCAACACTTCTATTGGTGCAGTTGATGACACCATTAGCCTTCTTTGACACAAGAGCATATCACTGACTTGCATTCAACTTGAGTGTCCACCAGGGCTTTTCTGCCAAGCTGCTCTCTAGCAGGATATCCCTTAGCATATACTGGTGCATGGGTTTGTTTTTTCCCGGGTACAGATTCCACACTCCCCTTTGTTGAATTCCATGTGCTCGCTGTCATCCCATTTCTCCAGCATGACCATACCCATCAGGGTGGCAGCACAATCTTCTGGTGTATGAGCCTCTCTCAGTTTTATGTGATCAGCACAAATACAGTTAATGAAATTGCACAAAATGACTGAAAAGAACAATGTAATCCTTACCAAGCATATCCCTAATGAGAATGATAAAAGGGCTATCTTCTCATAATGATGAATGCTGTCAGTAATTGTACAATTTATTTTTTTTTTCACTTAGAAAAGGATATTAGACCAAATAGAAAAATTCCAGTTTAACCTGAGCCCATA